>CM054061.1:194820942-195000290 GCA_028641055.1 Alopecurus myosuroides
TTTGGTGGTGTCCTGCCCTGTGCTTGGCCTGCGATCTGTTTTGCAATCTTTATCGGAGTTGAACCATTTGGCTGATTGTTTTCCATCTATTTGGATGTATGGATGAAGACCGCGTTGATGCATGCATGCCGGCATGGACACTGGGAGGTGGTCCAGATGCTTTTGCTCTTCAAATGCAATGTATGCTATTTGTGATTTTACAGTGTTGTTTCACTTCTGCCATGACATCAGGAAGGTGCTGACTGCCTTTTGTTTCTGTGTCGCTTGGAAGGTTACAAGGGCGGATTACTTGAGTGGACGAACGGCATTGCACTTTGCAGCGCACGATGGACTTGTTCGGTGTGTAAGGCTGTTACTTGCTGACTACGTCCCAAGTGTGCCGTTGGACGGTAGTGCCTCGTCGGTGACAGATGGCGGTGATAGCCAGGCGAACAGCGGCAGCAGTCCTACTTCTTCATTGGGACTGAAGTTTAATGAACCGTACTTACTGTCAAATGTCAATGTACTGTCGTCTTTTCCGTTTGAAATAATTAGCAATTAATTGTATACCATCTTTGTTCAGTGCTCGTGTAAGGTACATCAACAAACCTGCTGATGGCGGCGTTACAGCTCTTCACATGGCAGCTTTGAATGGCCATTTTGATTGCATGCAATTGTTGATCGAATTAGGTGCGAACGTCTCAGCTGTCACGTTTCCGTACGGAACTACATCGAATTTGATAGGCAAGTGATTCTTCTTAGTTCAGATGGCAAGCAGTAACTATTCTTATCTCAAATGAGTTATTCAATTATGTGTTTACGCATCAGGAGCTGGCAGTACCCCTTTGCATTATGCAGCCGGTGGAGGGAGTTTGGAGTGTTGCCAGGTATGCTACTGCCATAAAGCAGCATCGCTTTTTTGTCAACTAGCATTTCTTGATTTGTACTTGCTGCACGTGAATCAATTTGTTCTGATATTTGTTAATGCCACTATGGCAGGTACTTCTTTCAAATGGTGCTAGCAGGTTGACACTCAATTGCAATGGGTAAGAATCTGGGCGCGTAATACTAATGCCAAGTTGTATTTAAAATTACTAATTGAATGATAACGGATATTGGTTTATTAACTTGGCAGGCACTACTTGAACCAAACAGATATATTTTCTTTTTCCAAACAAGTACTAACGTGTATCTTGTTCATAGGTGGCTTCCGATGGATGTTGCTAGGATATTTGGGCGCCGTGGTTTGGAGCCATTGCTCTCTCCAAATTCACACACTATAATCCCTACAATTCAGCCATCTAGTTACCTTGCCTTGCCACTTATGAGCATACTTAATATAGCCAGGTTAGTACATAACCAACTCACCGCAGACTACATATCGTTTTTGTCTCTTTTAGGTACTCCCTCTAGTCCGAAAAATGTGTCGCGAGGACTACATACAAGTTGTACCCGAGCAGTTGATTTCTTCCGACACTTAATACGGATCGGAGGGAGTAAAATATATGACAGTTCTTACTTTTATGGACAACAATAACTGCTTCTTGATTTATGAATCCATGCTTTTTTGAGAAAGCACACGATGATGCAACTAAATCAGTTTCATTCTGCATAGTAGCTGATCTGGTATTTAGTAATAATTGGGCCAGTTTACGTGTCTTGTGGAATTGCAATGGTTTTGGAAATACTTACAGAAAGGCAACTACCTGAATAAGGCAAACTGCCGTAGTATGTTCTTAGGCTCGGACGGACATAGAGCAAATATCAACACTTATCTTGTGATTTATCACCCTCAAAGAGTTCAATCCTCATGGCGTTGTTAGAATAGTATACGGACGTGTATACGTATCCGTCCAGGACTCGTATTGTACCTCTTTTGTACCCTATATAATAAATCAATCCTACCCGGTGAGGCACACCGGGACAGCCCAAACATTATTCTTTTATGGTATCAGAGCACCGATCTGACCAAAAGCTTCCGCCTCGTATCTCTAATCGATCTGTTTCGTAATCGATCGATCTAGCTAGATCGTTTTCGTCGATGGCTACCGAGCCAGCTTACTCTGACGCCATGATGGCCGCGATGGCCTCCGCATCGGCTGCAATGAGCACTACAGCGCCAGCGATCCCTTCTGGTTTCACGACACCAGCAGTATCCGGCGCGTTGGCCCCAACTTTTGCAGCCCCGCCTCCGACGGTGACCACCACCGCGACGGCTTCGGCGCCCCTCTACTCCACCACGACGGCGCCCCTCTACTCCACCATGGCACCGTATGGCACGCTACCGATGATGGCGTATTCTACGCCTCCACGAGCACCGATGCCTGCCATGTCTGCGATGGATTTTCCCGTCGAACAAAACCCTGGTTCGGCCATGTTTAGCCCGGTCTACAACCATGGTGGCCAGTTCTATAATCATATGATCCCCGGAGGCCACATGATTCCCGGAGGTGTCATCAACATTGGACCCTCAATTACCATCAAGCTGACTAGCGACAATTATCTTGTTTGGAGAGCTCAAGTTGGTCCTCTTCTCCGCAGTCAGCTTCTTATGGGGTACGTAGATGGATCAATTCCATGCCCTACTGCTCAGATTGTTGCAAACCATGGAGGTGCTATGGTTACCCAGCCAAATCCTGCATATCATCACTGGGTTCAACAAGATCAAGCTGTGCTTTCTGCTTTTGTCTCCTCCATGATGCCTGATGTAGTTGGGATGGTGATGTTTGCGGCTACCGCACGAGAAGCGTGGGAAACCCTAAGTGGTGCTTTTGCTTCCACCTCCATCGCGCGTTCCACTGGTATTCGTCAACAGATGGCAGAATTGAAGAAGGAGAACATGACGGCCACGGTTTTCTTTCACAAGATGAAGGCACTTTCGGACACTCTCACGAGCATTGGGCAGCCTCTACGTCCTGAAGAATTCATCTCATATATACTTGCTGGTCTCGACGGAGATTATGACTCTCTTCACGGTGTGGTTACGGCCCGTACTACACCTATACCAGTTCATGATTTATTTTCACAGATTATAGCTACTGAGCAGCGGATGCTTGCGCGCCGCGTAGCAACATCACCGGCCCACTTCCCCGCGGCCCATGCGGCCAGCTCCAGCGGTACTGCCTATGGCGCTGCACGCGGCGGCGGACAGCGGCCCATGTATCGCCCTGCGGCCCAGCCTCCATCACAACCGAAGCCCAACAATCCTTCACAACCGAGGACCAGCACTGGCCGAGGCACCCTTGTGTGTCAACTTTGCGGTATTCCACGTCATACATCCGCAAAGTGCTACAAACGATTCAACCGCAATTATCTGGGCATTGGTAATGATGGGAGTAATACTGAGCGACAAGTTGCTATGGCTATGAACACTACTCCTCACAATGGACATCACAGTGGACAACAAGTTGTTGACCCAGCGTGGTATGCAGATTCCGGGGCTACTCATCACATCACTCATGATTTGGAGAAACTTACTACGCATGAACCCTACCACGGCAATGATCAAGTTCATACGGCAAACGGAGCAGGTATGCATATTCATAATGTTGGTCATGCTGTTATTCCTACTCCATCGTCTAGAACGCTAGCACTACACAATGTTCTTCATGTCCCTCATGCCTCTCGCAATCTTTTGTCCATGAGTAAACTTTCACGTGACAATAATGTTTTTATTGAACTCCACCCTAATGATCTTTTTGTTAAGGATCGGGACACGAGAGCACCCATTCTTAGAGGTCGTTGCCGTGGAGGTCTCTACGAGATAAAAGCCCCTGTCATCAAGCAAGCACTCAGCAGTGTCAAGGTGTCACGTCATGTCTGGCACAGTCGCCTAGGTCATCCAGCATTACAAATAGTTCAACATGTTCTTCATACTCATGAGTTACCTTCCATCATAGAGTCTAGTAAAAATAAAGCAGTGTGTGATGCTTGTCAACAAGGGAAAAGTCACCAATTACCCTTCTCTTTGTCTACTCGTGTACTTAAGTTTCCTTTGGAGATTATTTATTCTGATGTGTGGGGTCCTGCTCAAACATCTATTAGTGGACATCGTTTCTATGTGAGTTTTGTTGATGGTTATAGTCGATTCACTTGGCTCTATTTACTCAAGCACAAATCTGATGTGTATGATGTGTTTCTCCAATTTCAAAAACATGTTGAACGTCTACTAGATAGGAAAATCATCCATGTTCAAACTGATTGGGGAGGAGAATATGAGAAACTCCATCCCTTCTTTCACAATCTAGGCATATCTCATCGTGTATCGTGTCCACACACTCATCAACAAAATGGCACTGCTGAACGTAAACACCGACACATTGTTGAGACTGGTCTCACTTTGCTTGCTCATGCATCTGTTCCTCTATGTTATTGGAGTGATGCGTTTTCCACTGCCTGTTTTCTCATTAATAGGCTTCCTAGTCGTACCATTGATATGTCCACTCCACTTGAGAAATTGCTTCATGAATCTCCGGATTATACCTTTTTCAAGGTTTTTGGTTGTGCTTGTTGGCCTCATCTACGGTCTTATAACAATCACAAACTCGAGTTTAGATCTAAAAAATGTGTCTTCCTTGGATATAGTTCCTTACATAAAGGTTACAAATGCCTACATGTCCCCTCAAATCGAGTCTATATCTCTAGGGATGTCATCTTCGATGAGCATGTGTTTCCGTTTGCAAACATGCCCAATAATTCCACACCATCCCCTCTCACCGAGTCCACTTTATTATCAGCTGACCACTTTATGGATACTGCAAATGCACCGTTTTTGCTTGCTAATCATGGTGCAGGTACCGGCCGTGGAGCGCGCCTGGAATTGCTTGCTGATGATTCGGATACACAGGTATCTCCTGCCTCGGAATCAGCGCCCGGAATCACTGTGGCCGTACCGGCTCCTGCTCAACCTGTCGTTGTGCATGCTCCTCACCGCCCCGACCCGCATGCTCCCTTGGCTGCTGTGCCGTTGGCCGGCCCGCCTGCTCTCTCGGTTGCTGAGCCGTTGGACGAATCTGTGCCGGTGTCACCGCCAACTCCCGCACGTGCGACAGTTTCCTGGGAGCATGAGCCTGCCTCGCCTCGATCCTCGTCACCCACACCTGGTACGCACACAGGGACAGCGGAGCACTCATCTCCTGTCAGTCCTACTGTCTCCCCTGAGCTGCGTATGTCCCCGTCTCCGCCACCTGTTCGTCACCTACCAGTGCTGTCTCGCCCGGTTACACGCTTGTCCCGAGGTATTCGCAAGCCCAGAGATCCCAAAGATGGTACAGTGGCTTGGACCAGTATTTTAGCGGCCTATACAGCATCAAAATGTACAGCTGAACCACGAGATTATCAGGAGGCGCTTCGTATTCCCCACTGGAGGGCTGCTATGGAGGATGAGTTCTCTGCACTTCAGTCCAATGGTACGTGGAAATTGGTACCTCCTGTTCCTGGTGTTAATTTAATTGACTCTCGTTGGATTTTCAAAATTAAATTACGTGCTGATGGAACCATTGAGCGGTACAAAGCGCGTCTTGTTGCTAAGGGTTTCAAGCAACGTTTCGGTCTCGATTATGATGAGACGTTCAGTCCTGTGGTTAAACCAGCCACGGTTCGTCTATTGCTCTCCATGGCTCTCTCACATGGGTGGTCTCTTCGGCAGTTAGATATTCAAAATGCCTTTCTCAATGGTTTTCTCGATGAGCAGGTGTATATGCGACAACCTCCGGGCTTTACTGATTCTGCTCATCCTGGTCACTACTGTCAGCTTGTCAAGTCCCTATATGGTCTGAAACAGGCACCTCGAGCCTGGCATGCTCGCCTCAGTTCTGTACTTGGTTCATTGGGGTTTTCTCCCTCTGTTGCTGACACATCGTTATTCATCCTTCAGCGTTCCGATTTGACTATGTACTTGCTGGTATATGTTGATGATATTATTGTGCTCAGTTCACTTCCCTCAGCTATTCCCAAGTTAATTCATGAGCTCCGGTCCGAATTCACTGTCAAGGATCTTGGTGTTCTTCATTACTTCTTGGGAATTGAGGTCTCCTCACCATCTGCAGGCAGCTTGGTTCTTCGACAGCGCAAGTATGCTCTTGAGTTACTTGCTCGTGCTGGTTTGCTTAAGTGTAGTCCCGTCACTACTCCCATGTCACCTTCTGAGCGTCTGTGCAGCACTGATGGTGATGCTCTCTCTTCTGATGAGGCAACTCAGTATCGTAGTATTGTTGGTGGTCTCCAGTACCTAACGGTCACTCGTCCTGATCTGTCATATGTTGTCAACAAGGTATGCCAGTATCTTCATGCACCTCGGACTTCCCATTGGACAGCTGTTAAGCGCATACTCAGATATGTACGGTTTACTATTGACAGTGGCCTTCAGTTTAGGTCATCTACTTCCACCTTGCTCTCAGCCTTTTCTGATGCTGACTGGGCTGGCAATATGGATGACAGGCGATCCACGGGGGGGTATGCTATATTTTATGGTGGTAATTTGATCGCCTGGAGTGCTCGAAAACAATCCACAGTATCTAGATCCAGCACAGAATCTGAGTACAAAGCTCTCGCCAATGCTACAGCAGAGCTTGTCTGGGTGCAGTCTTTGTTGCATGAGCTCGGTGTTACTCAAACTCAGCCTCCAGTGTTATGGTGTGACAACATTGGTGCAACATATCTGTCGTCTAACCCAGTCTTTCATGCACGAACCAAGCACATTGAAGTGGATTTTCATTTTGTTCGCGAGCGAGTCAGTCAGAAGCAATTGCAGATTCGGTTTATCTCGTCCAAAGATCAAGTAGCTGACATTTTCACTAAACCTCTTCCTTTACCATTATATGATCATTGTAAACGCAATCTCAACGTGTTATGAGTTGAGATTGAGGGAGGGTGTTAGAATAGTATACGGACGTGTATACGTATCCGTCCAGGACTCGTATTGTACCTCTTTTGTACCCTATATAATAAATCAATCCTACCCGGTGAGGCACACCGGGACAGCCCAAACATTATTCTTTTAGGCGTAGCTACCTATTCCTCGAAGGAATCGATTTTGTTTACTTTCCAATTGCCTGGATTGAATTGACAGTGCTTTGACTTTTTCACGTTAGATAGCAAGTGCTTTGTGTTCTGGCTTTGTAGTTGTACACTTCATATTTATAATCTTCTTTTGTGTGCCTTCGCAGAGAATTTGGGTTGCAACATACTGTATCCTCTGTGGATGACAGCGACCTTTGTGCAGTTTGCCTGGAACGGTCTTGCTCTGTAGCTGCTGAAGGTGGGGGCAACATTAAACACTTGCATTAACATTATCTCATTCCTTAAGGGCAAAGATATATGTGCAGACTTCTGAATGATGCCTGGATAAAAAAGATGGTCCTGTCTAATCTAATCTAAGCTCCATCTATTTCTATAAAAGGATGGTCCAGCTTCATCTATTTCTGAATATGTTACATGTGTTCATATTTACAAATCTTCAGTATGCACTAGTCCTTCATCTTTTCTATCCTATTTTTGTTGTTGGAGAATAACACTATGCATCTCAGCCCTTGTGAATTGCAATTTGTTGTTCGGTGTAGTGAGAATACCTAGACTGTTTTATTCGATCATGAACTTGAATCAGTTAACAGGTTTGCAAATATACCTTGCTCTAGTGAAAACGAAGGTCAAATTTTATATCCTGACAGGTGCATATGATGCCACCCTTTTGTGAATTACCTTATTTCACAAATGCTTAAAGACAGTGATATAGTAGAGACACGAAACCAGTTATTAAAGCATTGTACAACCTGAAACTTGCCTGTGTAGAGTAGTTTTAAGAAGTTTTATGGTTTCATAATAGGTTTCACTTAATCACGTGCATCACATTACAGCTCACAACCATGTGAAAAAAGAAATGCTGGTATCCTAACATTACATTCTGTTCTTTCAGGCTGTAGTCATGAGTTCTGCATCAAATGTGCTCTCTATCTTTGCTCAACCAGCAACGTCCGTGTAGAGTTCACTGGCCCGGCTGGGTCTATCCCATGCCCTCTCTGTCGGAATGGAATAATGTCATTCACGAAGTTACCGAGCACACCGACAGAAGGGTTTAAATCAAGCTCCGCACTGACATTCTGCAATCCGTGCATTCTGAACACCAGATCTGTAGACTCCCCAGCAACTGTCTGCAAGGCTGAAATCAGGCGCAACCGTGTGGCAGCTGTCTCTTCTGAGTTAGTCTGTCCACTCACCTGCAGCCCATTTCCGTCGTCCGCCCTCCAAACGTACAGGTGCAGCGACGATGATCCATGCGGCTCAACAGAAACACAGGATGGCTCCGAGGTGCAATCTCCGCGCCCCTCGCACAGCGCGAGTACCGAGCTGGATAAGAGGGGAGAGCAGGATGTTGACCAGACCACCTGCTCAGGCATGTTCTGGAGTCGCAGAAGCTGTCAGAGGGAGCAGCAGTGCAACGCGGAAATCAATGCCTGATTGCTGCTCCCTGGTTGTGAATATATTTGGATTCATAGCAGCAGCTCAATGCGGGAGATGATGAGCGGTTTTTCTTCCTCCCCGGCTGTGCTTCTTTTTCTCCCATTTACAGCCAAGATTTTGGTGGTTGGTGATCTTGCAGCTTTTGGCTGCCATAGTGTTTAACGTGTTGTAACATTTGGGTCACATTTGTTTTACTGTGTTAGATCATAGCTTGAAAATAACTAGCCAGTTATTGTTCTCTGTAGCTGTTTTGTAAATTAAACGGTTTGGATGAGGTTGTTAATTTGCTTCTTCTGATTTTGGATGATAAAAACTATGTAAAATGACATCCAGTTACCCTCTGATGATATACATAGATATGCCATAATCTGCTCAGTCTCTTTGTACAGTACAGTAGTGGTTCAGCTGGTGCTCAGATCAAATTCGTTCCTTTTTCTTCAGTATTGCTTCCTACAGGTTTCTAACTACAGAAGATCAGTCGTCCTTGGTTTCAAGACGCACAGACACCACCGGCGGTGATTGAGCTGTTACCCGCCGGCCCTGGTAGTAGCGTGCTGATGATCCTGTCACCGAGCCCTGGCACCGCCGACAGGAAGTGCCCTACCCCGGCGAGCTCGTGGTAGTTGTGAATATATTGGATTCATAGCAGCAGCTCAATGCGGGAGATGATGAGCGTTTTTTCTTCCTCCCCGGCTGTGCTTCTTTTTCTCCCATTTACAGCCAAGATTTTGGTGGTTGGTGATCTTGCAGCTTTTGGCTGCCATAGTGTTTACCGTGTTGTAACATTTGGGTCACATTTGTTTTACTGTGTTAGATCATAGCTTGAAAATAACTAGTCAGTTATTGTTCTTTGTAGCTGTTTTGTAAATTAAAACGGTTTGGATGAGGTTGTTAATTTGCTTCTTCTGATTTTGGATGATAAAAACTATGTAAAATGACATCCAATTACCCTGTGATGATATACATAGATATGCCATAATCTGTTCAGTCTCTTTGTACAGTACAGTAGTGGTTCAGCTGGTGCTCACAGCTCACATCAAATACGAGTACATTTATATTTCTTCAGTATTGCTTTCTACAGGTTTCTACCTACAGAACTAGAGAAGATCAGTCGTCATCCTTGGTTTCAAGACGCACCGACACCACCGGCGGTGATTGAGCTGTTACCCGCCGGCCCTGGCAGTAGCGTGCTGATGATCCTGTCACCAAGCCCTGGCACCGCCGACAGGAAGTGCCCCACCCCGGCGAGCTCGTGGTAGCTGATCCAGCCAAGCCGGCTGCATATGTGGCGCTGCAGCTGCACCGGCACGACGCCGTCCTCGTCGCCCTGGAACATATGCACCGGAAACGGCGGCGCCTCCTTCCCAAGGTCCGTCGGCTCGAACTCGGGCCACCGGCCGAACATCACCGCCATGTCACGGTAGAACGACTCCTGGACGCCCTGCTGCGTGGCTGCCGCCGCCCTCTGCACACGATCGGCAATGTCTGGATCATATTGCCATGTTCCCTTAAGATCTCGACATATAATATGGTGGAGGAAGGGAGGACGGACCTTTTGGAAGATTCCGGTGGAGAGGGCCATGAGGCGGTTCTTCTCGTCGAGGGCGTTGGGGAAGGAGCCGGAGCCGCTGACGACGGTGGAGGTTGGCAGCCATGGCTGGCTCATCCACCAGTGCAGCAGCCACGGCGCGTAGTAGGCGACACGAAGCGACCACTGGTCGCCCAGCGGCTGCCGCCGGTACAGCTGCCGTGCCAGCCCCCTCGGCAGCCCAGACCACCGGTAATTTATCACCGGCGCCATCATCGCCACGCCAGCCAGCCTGCACGACCCAATCGCAAGTAGAACCAGTCAGTGTCAGTGCTGGATCATTACACGGTGTTCAGCTTCAGCGTACGACTTTGACGGCGTCTACGTGTGGAGTACCTGTGTGGGATGTACTTGAAAGAGGCCCATGCCGCGTGGCAGCCGAGGGAGGAGCATATGAGGTGGAACTTGTCGCCGAGGCCGAGCGCGTCGGCCAGGTCCTCGACGTCCAGCGCCGCGCTCCGCAGCGAGCGGCGCGGGTCCGGGTCGCTCTCGCCGTACCCGGCGCGGTCGAACGCCACCATGTACACGCCCAGCTCCTCCAGCAGCGCCTGCGAGGCGCGGGGCGAGTCCATGCGGCTGCCGGAGAAGCCGTGCGAGTAGACCACCTTGAACCGTGCGCCGTCCCGGCTCACGCCGGACTCCGCGTACGCCAGGAACCGCCCGTCCCGCGTCCGCACCCTCGGCGCCGTCACGGGCGGCCCTCCAGGTGTCCCGCACGGCGTCGGCGGGGGCGGGCGGACGGCGCTCGCGAACCACCCCGCCGCCAATGCCACCGCCATGAGCACCAGCAGCCCCACCGGCGTGCCCCCGTTCCCTGCATGCACACCATCGATGCGCAATTACGGAACAGATTAAACAGATGCTCGCGCACGTACGACGACATGACATGCATGCGTGCGTACTATGATCATACTGCTGCATTTCTTCACCATCTTCTTCTTCAGTTTTGCAGTGCAATTTTTACCTGTGGTGGCAGCAGCAGCCATTTTAGACGATGCAGTGGATTTCTTATCAAAGTAGATATGATGGGGCTGTGTGTGTTGGAGCAGGACGAGGACCGCTTATAAGCGTGTTAATTGTTGGGCTAAGCTAGTGCTAGCTGAACAGTAGTGGCGACACTTTGCTGAAAACGCAGTACGTAGTGGAGGCCAGGGCAGGGGCTTTTCACGCCAACCTACCAATGTCCATGTTGTATACATGCATTCTCGGTCACACCACCCAGCAAAAAACTTCATCACCTACCACCAATTGAAAGGGATCTCCTCCCGCCCATGTACACCTCACACGTAGTAGCTCTGTTTTCCTCCTAAGCTCTTCTTTCGTCAAAAAGAAAATACTCTTGTTGGGCGACAAGTAATGTACTTCTGCAGTCATTCTTGCGTCCCAAACACGCCTTAAACGTGGGTAATGTACGACCAAGTACTTCCCTACACATGTTTGAGTTGTATGAGCTGTAATCATTTCCTACTAATGATCATGAACACTTTCTGGTCTTGAATCATATGACCTATGACCGTGAACATGGTGATGATTTGTATTTGGGAAATTCGTACGCTGATGTTCTATTTGCATAGGTAGCATGACATAAGCGATGATGTCTCACAAAAAATTACACCCACTAGAGCTGCTTTCTATGGCGAGGAATGGTACCACGGTTTTCAGGAGTACGCAGTCCATGATACTTACTTGGTAGTTGGAGTTGGTGAACAAGTGTGAATGAATGGATGGAGATCCAAACGAATCAACAAGTAATCTCCTCTTCCCTTTGGCATCTCGTGTCAAAGTGCCTTTTCTGCAATCTTCTCACCAACCCCACAATGGCGACCCGTTGAGCGAGAGAGCCTGTAGGCGTCGCCAATGAGAGGATGACGATGGCCTTCTAGGTCGGTAGTGTTCTTGGTAGGTAAAGACTTCTTTCACGAGCCCCTTTTGTGCACAATAATTTGTCTATGCGCATTGTGTGGTGGTCAAGGTGCAGGACTCCTTGACCTGCTTGCTTTACTTGAATCTACCTTTAGATTTGGTTTTAGCACCAACTTCTTGTATTAAATCAAGGCTAGTTTTACAGTACTTTTTTTTTTGAATGGGCTTTATTACTTAAAAGTTAAGTATTACACCCGACTTCTGCATAACAAAGATGCACACGGCCGGAAAAAAAAGAAAATAAAAGGTAGCATAGAACAAAGGGACGACATGCCGATTACAATCAAAGATGAATCAAACTGTCGCCTAAGTAGCAGCGATCCTACGATCAAGCGGCCACCCATGTTGGATAAAAATATCCCTCGCCACTTTTTCCAGCCGTACACACGCCTCCGTAAAAAGGGCTCGATACTCCACCCGTTGTAATATGCACCACGAACGGAGAATACCTGTGCAACGGAATAGAACCTGCAAACGAGAGAAATTTTTATCATTAAAAATCTTGTCATTCCTACACAGCCAGAGCGACCATATAACGGCTAGCGCTTCTACCCTAAAAATAGTTTTAAACCTTTTATCAATTCCATTCAACCAATTGCCAAATGTATTTGCAATGGATGTTGGAGGATATAGATTCGAAGCCATTTGGATAGCTGACCATATAGAACGCGCAAAACCGCACTCGAAGAATAAGTGTGTTATAGTCTCATCCTTACAACATGAAACACACTTTGTACTCCCATGCCAGTTACGCTTGACAAGATTATCTTTAGTTAATATGACACCCCTACGGAGGTACCACGCAAAGATTTTCATCTTCAGCGGTACCTTCATGCGCCATATTTTCTTATTATTATCGACAGACACTCCAGAATGGATGAGTGCCCTATGCAAGGAATCAACCGAGAATTTACCATTCTTAGTTAAATTCCAACGAAACCCGTCGGAGCCCTGTGTTAGATGGATCGAAGCCAATCTATCCAACAGAGCATTCCAAGATTGTAATCTTGGTCCAACAACATCCCGTCTGAGCGTCACATTCGGTGGATATGTTTGCATTACCGTAGCTAACGTATCCCCTTTATGACGGACAATACTGTATAGGGCTGGATACTGTTCTCGGAGGGTGGCGTTTTCTAACCATTTATCCTCCCAAAACCGTATTTGTGATCCATCTTTGATGTTAAATACCCCATAGCGAAAGAAGTGTTTCTTAGACGCCATTAGGCCAGCCCAAAAGTGAGAATCACCTGGTTTCCAAATAACCTGTGAAATCGCTTTCGTGCTTATGTATTTTCTCCTGAGAAGGGTTTGCCAAACCCCAGTTTCTGTAAGCATCTTAAATAGCCATTTACTTAGGAGAGCTGAGTTTTTGACTTGAAGGTCATGAATCCCCAGCCCTCCCTGATCTTTGGGTCGGCACACCACATCCCATCTTGCCAGTCGATATTTTTTCTTCTCAATATCCCCTTGCCAAAAAAACCTCGATCTGAAGTAGTCTAACTTCTTCAAGACTCCTTTAGGTATCTGGAAGAATGATATCATATACAGTACCATGTTTGGTAGGACTGAGTTTATGAGGACCAATCTTCCACCTAGGGATAGTAGTTTTCCTTTCCAACTTGCCAGCCTTTTCTGCAGTCGATCTTCGACATATTTCCATTCTGCATTAGTCAGTCTCCTATAGTGTATTGGTATACCCAAATACTGTATAGGAAACTGACCTTGCTCACAACCAAAAAGATCGGAATATTGAGCAATTGCTTCCTGGGCTTTGCCAAAGCAAAACAACTCACTTTTATGGAAATTGATCTTTAATCCAGATAATTGCTCGAACGCTGATAAAATTAATTTCAGATTCGTAGCTTTCTCTAGATCATGTTCCATAAAGAGAATTGTATCGTCTGCATATTGAAGAATAGATAGACCCCCATCAACGAGGTGAGGAACCAATCCTTCAATTAGGCCATTTTCCTTAGCACGTTCAATCATGATCGCTAACATATCAGCCACAATATTAAAAAGTATGGGCGATAATGGATCACCTTGCCTCAATCCTTTTTTGGCCTAGAAGTATTTGCCAATCTCATCATTGATTTTGACAGCAACACTACCACCAGACACAAAACTATGGATCATGGCACACCACTCCTCCGAGAAACCTTTCATTCTCAGAGTTTGATGAAGGAACGACCAATTAACTTTATCATAGGGCTTTTCAAAGTCAATTTTAAAAAGTACACCATCAAACTTCTTGGTATGCATCTCATGGACAGTCTCGTGTAAAACCACGACCCCATCTAGGATATTCCTACCCTGCATAAAAGCAGTTTGTGTAGGTTTCACCACATGATCAGCCACCGTATTCAGCCTAATGGTTGCCACTTTTGTAAAGATTTTGAAACTAACATTTAGGAGGCAGATAGGTCTGTATTGTTGTATCCTTTCCGCCTCCAAAATCTTAGGTAACAAAATGATTTCCCCGAAATTTAGGCGAAACATATCTAGTTGGCCCGCATGTAAGCATCCAAACAATTCTAGTAAATCATCCTTGATGACCTCCCAGAAATGTTGGTAAAACTCTGCGGGAAAACCAACTGGACCCGGCGCCTTATTATGTTCCATCAAAAAGACTGCCTTTCTAATCTCCTCTTCAGTGAAGGGATCATTAAGAAAAGTATTCTCCTCAGTGGACACTTGGGGGATATCATCTGTTCGCGACTCATCCATGCATACATGAGTATCCATCGGAGCCCCAAACAAATCTTTATAAAACTTTGTTATATAGGCCTTAAGCTCATCCCGTCCTTCGATCAGGCCTTCATCCTGTATAAGAGAATGAATCCGCTTCTTTCTATGTCGCCCATTGGCAACATTATGAAAATAGCGGGATCTCTGGTACCATTTGATCTCTTCCTCACGCAACAAAGAGGCTACCTTCGCATTTGATTGGCTTTTTAGCTCAATTTCCTGCGGAGTTAACAGTCTTATTTCTGCGATGAGGTCAAGTTCATCAATAATGGAACACATGCGCTCTTTCTCTTTTTTTTAGGTTGCCAGCAGTTTGTCTAGCCCAACCACGAAGATATCTACACACATTGTGCATTTTCATATTCCATCTTCCGATTGGGGTATTCGCCACCACTGGTTTAGCCCATTCATTTTTAACCAATTCATCAAAACCATCTCGTAACAACCAACCCAGCTCAAACTTGAACTGTGGCTGTGTGGTTGGTTTCAATGTACCAGTAGAAAGTAGAATGGGTGCATGATCCGATAGAGACTCAATACGTTCCAGAGCTCGTACTGTGACTAATGGGTATTTATCTTCCCAATCAGTGCTCATAAGTACTCGATCCAGTTTTTCGTATGTCGGCTCCTGGAGACTATTCGCCCAGGTGAACTGTCTCCCAGTCATATGAACCTCTCTCAAATCTAAGCTATCAATGACAGCGTTAAATAAGGAAGGCCAATGTCTATCGAACCTCCCTTTGCTTTTCTCATGAGTAAATCTTAGCATATTAAAATCCCCACCTATTAAAATAGGATACGGGTTCTCATTAGCCAGATTCACCAATTCGCGAAGGAAAGCAGCTTTATATTCTTCTTGGGCAGCACCGTACACAGCAACCAAAATCCACATGAAATTATCAGCTCTGTTACGGATATGTGCTTTAATGTGAAAGTCACCATCCGTCACTGCCAATACATCCATGGAGTCTGATTTGACGCCTAGTAAAATGCCGCCAGATCTTCCACGAGGAGAGATTGAATGCCAAGTGAAATCTACACCTCCTGAAAGGCGGTCCAACACACTTGGGGAAAAATCCCTTCTACCCGTTTCAGAAATAGCCAAAAACTCCAACCTATGGTCCCTCACATACTGAGCAATATTCAAATGTTTAGCCAAGTCACCAAGACCTCTGCTATTAGTGAAGATGCCGTTCATTGAGAAACATATGGGTTTTTATAGATTTTCTCGCTTTTGCGAGCTAATTTATTCCTCTTGTCCTTGGCAGATTTGGATTTTCGGCCTGAGGCATACAGATCATGTAAAGATCCTAGCCCATCCTCATCCATTCCTACCTCCGTCACCTCGCCCACCAAATGTGATAGAAGCTGTCCATCAATCATGGAATTCACTTCCTCATCATTTGAGGGCGATGTGACCGGCTTAGAAGAACCACATGGGGATACCCGAAGGCGATCAAACTCCATGTTTTTCAAAACATTAGCCGAGACATTAATTTCTTTCTCATTTCTACCAATATTAACTCCTATATTAGCTAAGCTAGATGATAATATAGAAGTAGAATATGGTAAAAAGGAGCTAGTACCAGAGGTCGTACCCACGCGAGGAGAAGAAAACATGGCCGCTTTGCGGCGCATCGCCTTGGCCATTGCGTCTTCATCCGTAGCTGATGAGCCATCCGCCGCCACGGGGTGTCGAGCACTGCGACGAATCGTCACATTGTGCGTCCCCGTATCCCTCGGTACAGCGGAAGGGGGCAGTGGTGGCGAAGATGCCCCCTCGACCACAGTAGACGCCGGTGGCGAAGAGCCGGCAGCGCCATCGCCTCCCCAGTAGATCGCGCAGGCTCGGGAGGCGCGGATACAACCACCGAGCCCACAACTCGCGCTGGGCTGCCATACGCTGCCATCGGGCCGGCCCAGGACCCCCCCTGAGTGGAGGACGGCTCCTCGACGCCCAGAGAAGTACCAGCGAGCTCGGCCGCTCCTCCTCAAACCTGCGTGGGCTGGACTTCGGCTTGGCCTAGCTTGGGCCGCCCGCCCGGTGCACCAGGTGGAGTGGGCGCTGCCTTCGCAGCTCCCCGCTGCTCACCACACGGAGCGGCATGCAACATCCCCGCCGCAGACCGCAAGTTGGGCCGGCCCATCTCGGATGCAGGGGACACAGCCGGTTGCTGCTGTCTGTCAGTCAGCGCATCAACGTCACGCAAGCACATATCCGCCGCGTCGTCGAACTTCCCCATCAGCCCACTGTCTCCTTCCTTCCTCGAAGGAAGCTGCCGCGGAACCAACAAGGAATTTCTCAACACCACCTCAGCCACACTCCTCCCCTCAGACAAAATAAACTGACGAACAATCTCCTTTCCCCGGGGAGTCTTAGGATTATGATTCAAAGGCGTAACGGCCACACCCCCAGCAGATCTGACAAAGACATCCCATTCTGCAGAGATGAACTATCTCCCGGCCTCGGGTCAATCACCATGCTATCAACACCCGCCGCAGCCTCACGAGATGTCTCACCAAGCCGCTGCTGACCAGGACCACCCCCCTCCTCCATGCCTTTATCCTCTGAATCACCTCTGCGATCCCAAAAGAACGGCACAAAATCTGGTTCAGGCACATAGTCTGCCGGCTCAGGTCTGTACGTAAACTCAAACCCCTTCAACAACAACACCCAGGTTGTTTCAATAAAAGGTCCCAAAGCATCAGTCTTTTTGAAGCAATCATCGTCAACCATACCGATACGGATACGGACAAGGCCACGCCTCCGAAGAGCAACCAAGTCCACATCGATAGTAGTACCAATAAGCGAACCCGCCGCCCACAGACCCAAGAAGTGTCCCATCGGATGCGGAACCCCTGTCACATGAACCCATTGTTGATGCAACTCCATAATAGGCTCAATCTCCTCAGGCGCCCACTGGCTGAATAACAATCTCGTGGACTGAGCTGGAACCCCAAGAACCATCCCATCAAACCTCTGCAAATCCTCCACAGATGGAAAATCCAAAGTGAACGACATATCCCCATTTGGAATAGCCTCCCAAACCCAAGACGGATTCGGACACATCCTCGCAATCTGAGCCTCCACCCGCGAAGCCATCGCCGCGGTCCCCTCAACCATGACTAATGCAATTGGCGAGGTACTAGGAGCCAACTCTGCCTTGTGAACGCTATCAGGAAGCATACTAAACATCGTCTCTCTGTTACCTTGTCCTGCCACAATTACTGTTGGTCTCGGTAACTTCAGAACTGGGCACTTCTTAGTAGGGTGCAGCTGATTATCACAGACAAAACAATAGTGCTGGACTGGGCAGTCTTTGGTAGCATGCGTATCCACCCCGCACTTCCAGCACCACGACTTCCCTTTCTTAGCACCTTGGTCGACCACCACGGTACTGTCGCCTGAGGGGTAACCACCATCATCTCTTGTGTCACCTGCTACGTCGCAGCAGCAACCGCAGTCACCGCCGTCCCCCCAGCCTGTTGCCCAGCCACTTGAGCAGCACCTGCCGGTTTCTTTTTCTTTTTCTTCCGCTTCTTCTCCGGTGCCGGCACCGCGGGTTGGGCGACTCCAAAAGCGAAGCCAGGCACCCCCGGCTGCAGGCCTCCACCTCCGTTCGGCATCCCCGTCCTAGGTGGAACAGGGGCAAACGTAGGCGGGCCGATGCCGAAGACGTGCCCGACACCCGCAGCCGGAACTGCCCCTCCCCCTTGCACCAGACCACCAATAGCACCTCCTGGCTGAACAACGACCCTGGGCGCGGCCGGAGCGAACGTCAGCGGCCCCGCGAAGGCCCCAAAGACCACCCAACCGCGACCTCTCCCGGCTGCAGAAGCGACAGGATTGGAGCCTCCCGCCCCAACCGGCCGCGGCGCCGCCATTAGCACCTCCGCAAACGACCTCCTCGCAGGGCTCGTCGATGGAGACTCGTGGTCATAGGCGATCGCTGGAGTCAGAGGGAACGGCGGCTGCGAAGGCACAGACGGGTCCTCGTACGTATCCCTAGCAGATGCACGATCGATGACCCCTTCACGAGCCCATAGCCCAACCAACATGTCCGCCAAGTGGCCCCATCGGTCTGCCCCGGTGGACCGCAACCGAGCCCCACCCGCCAGCGCTTGGGGGATTCGAAAATCTGAACCGAGCGGAAACCTCGGATCAGCGATCAACGAGTCCTCACCCAGGTCGCCGGAGTCACCGAGCGGGAACCTTTTACTAGTCACGTGAAGGGAGTAGTATGATTTCATCGGATGGTTGAGAGAGATTAGGCCCAACAAGCCCAAAATTTGTGATTAGCGGTAAAAAGGTTAATGAATCGGTAAGAAAAAATAGAGCGACTCCAGATTTCTGGCCGTACGACGCCACTCCTCCTGCGCCAGTAGAACAGAAGCTCGCCAGTAGAGCAACGTGGCTGCGGGCTCCTCGGCCGTCACCGGCGGCGCCGCGCAGACGACGAGTCCTCCTCCCGCCAACTCCCACACAAGTGCCGCGCCGTCGTCCCCTCCTGGCCACTACATGGCCGTGTCAGATGTAATACACCGTACCTGTACATATATGGTGTAGTACACCAATACGTACAGTACACCTATGTACATGCCGTGGTGAGGGGCTTTCCCACCCTATATAACATGCAACCGAGGTATGGTGTAGTACATCTGACAGGCCGATCTGTCGCAGCAGAGGCTGCTCCGCTGGGGTCAATGGATCATGCGCCTTTCATGCCGGATAGCCTGCTCTTCACGCCCGCCGGCTACTCGGAGCACGAGTATCAGCACCATTTGCTCTGTTAGTCGAGGGGAGGCATATACTGTCACTTCCAGCCGACGATGATCAACAGCGCGACTTACATGCAGGACGCCTCCGGGGCGGTGTACTCCCCGGCCGTGGAAGATGGAGATGATGAGGAAGACGCTTTCCGATTATCAGTTTACTGTCGATCACACGCATGGATCAAGTAACTATCGATCACACGACGCAGGCACACAGCCAATGCATGCAGGTATATACACTATTAGTCCCACATCTTGTACGTACCGTACAATTTAGTCCCACATCTTGTAATCAGTGCGCAGACAACCCCACAACTTGCTAAATAGGGACAATTAGGTCCCGGACCAATTAAAACGCTACAAGTGGAGGACTACGTGGACAAGTCACCTTGCACTTTAGTAAGAGGAGTTTTATTAATTCGCGACGAAGCCCTTCCGCGTACGAGACATACTGGGACGGCCGTCGTTTTTGCGATTTAGTCCTCTTTGCAATCCAGATCCACCAAAATAGGCTGAAATCGATTTTTCCTTTTACGTTCGTTCTTTTTTCCAGTAGTAAAACAGTCGACCACCGGCGGAGGCGTGGAGGCGGCGCCGCCGATTCGGAGCACAATCGGACGACCATGCATTACCGGCAGCACCACGAGGACCCTCCTGACTATGGCAAGTGCCCGCAGCGTATTTTTTTCTCCCTGTGAGCTTGCAGCGCCGCCGGCCGACTCTCGGATGAACTGTGCATGATGATCGGTCGAACTAGAGTTGTTATTAGCAGAGATTACGTTGGGAAATCGACTTAGTAACAATTGTAGAGTGGTTTAGTTGCTTAAAGTAGATGGATTTAGGTCGAATTGGTGCCGTCTCCGTGCTCTGTCCGCCGTCTCCGTGCTCTGTCCGCAGATGAACTATGCGTGATGGAATTCTGATCAAATTGTGAAATTGCGTGTTTGCTCGCACTGATTGTTCGCAGTTTTAAGCAACTGGTCATTTGAAATTTGTAGAGGGTTCGTGAATTAGGTTCGTGACAGGGCAAGTCTGAACTTTCATTCAGAGAGCAGTACATGGCATTCTGATTAATTGGTGAAGTTAACAGGGCATTCAGAAATTTTGTTGGGGCTAGTATAATTTGCCTGCTATAATATTTTGCTCGTTAATATATGGATTTTGGTGCATATAAAATTGCATGAGAAATTTTACCTGGGATTTTACCTACATTTTTTCAGCAGCGCTAACATGGAAGGAAATAAACATTGTTTACTACTACTGAAATCCCAGATTCATTTTTATGTCTTCGCAGCTGTTCTGCTGCAACACGTAGTTTAGTGTGCCTTGTATGCTTCAACCCTTTCTGAATAAAATGTGGCATCAATCCATTTCGTTAGTCATTCTATCTGCGGGTACATAGACTGTTGCTTGATTATATTTGAGAGGGAGTGACGATACTAGTTACATCGGATTTATCTAAATTGTAGATGACATTATTAAAAATTGTGCTATTCTAGTTTACTGGAAAACCACATGTCTTCTGGTCCTATTACAAGAGAACAACTAAGAACTAGCAGCCTGAACTGAATTATCAGTTTAGCATTAGATCACTCTTTTATAGAAGGTGGAAAGACATTCATGTAAAGTGGAACAATTCATGGGTTTGCTCATTTTTTTTTGCCTTTTAGTAACAGAGCATTCAGAAATTGCTTCACTGCTAGTATATTGTGTCTGCTATAATATTTTGCCTGTTAATGGTCTAATTTTGCTGCGGTTTTAATGTATGTAAATGGTCTAATTTTGTTGCAGTTTTAAATGCAGGAGAAGATTCTAACTTGTTTTCTGTTGAAGTAGTGCACACTGTTTTTTTATTGCTCTAAGAGATGAAATAGAATATGTCAGTTCGTCGACAACATTTTTTGACAACTTAACAGGGGATACTTGGTCAGTTAAATGGATAGATGCCATTCTTTCAAATCTGAACTGCAACAGAGATGGGAGACTTCAGGTTTATTGGTGCTTGCCAGATAAGGATATTAACAATGGATTGGTGCTAATTAATAACCACAATGAGATAATGCAAATGGTGAAAGCAAGCAGATTGCATAGAACACTTGTCATGTTCATTGATCATACAAATTTTCTTAGAAATTTTAGACCAGAGTTAATCATCAATAATAGATCTTTCATCACTGGCAGAAACATTCCGAGGGAATTCTGTTTTGGTGAACCTGCTTGCAATGTGGTAGTTCCACAACAGAATCCACCTGAAGCATCAATTATACATGGCACACACATTGGAAGAGATGAGCTTGTGGCAGTGAAAATGGAGCAGAGTGGTCTTGCAGCAGATGCACCTGAACCATCATTTGTACCTCAATCAGCAAGTACACCTCAAGCATCAAATCCATGTAATGTTTCAGTTGAAGAGAGGAGGGAGCAGAATAACAGTGACAGTGATAGTGACAGTGAGTTTCAGATGTGTGATAGTGATTACAATGCTGAAAGTGGTGATGATGACCTTTTTGCCGATAATATTGATAAATCTCTCAATGACAATAACGAGCAGGAGGTGTGTGATGAGAATGAAGATGAGGCTGCTCTGGAGGACGACGATTTAAATCTTGCAGAAGGAGATAAGGAGAAGTTGAAGGCAAAATTCAAGGCATTTAATCCAGAGGTGGACATGGACAACCCCACATTTGCACTTGGCATGGTATTCAGTGATGTGAAGGAGGTGAGAAAGGCATTGGCAACCTACAGTATAAGGAATAGAGTGAAACTCACTAAGAAGAAGAATGATAAAAGAAGAATACAAGCTGTGTGTGTTGAAGGTTGTCCTTGGTATCTGAACGCATCAAATGATAGTAAAAGG
This sequence comes from Alopecurus myosuroides, assembly GCA_028641055.1. Taxonomy (NCBI): domain Eukaryota; kingdom Viridiplantae; phylum Streptophyta; class Magnoliopsida; order Poales; family Poaceae; genus Alopecurus; species Alopecurus myosuroides. The sequence goes on from CM054061.1 coordinate 194,843,271, forward strand.
ACAGGTGGCTTTGTAATTACTTCATATGATGGCACACACACTTGTGAGGGAACTTGGCCACGTAAAGGCCACCAGAAATACCTTGAGAGGCAGAGAGAGGAAATGGAGATGAATAATGATGCTGGTGTGGATGAAGAAATAGATATTCCTGCCATTTTAGAGGTATATTTGTCTTATCCATCTCAAAAGAATTCATGCTTTTTTGGTCACACACATAGACTTACATCCCTCAATTTATTCTTGTGTGCAGCATGTGATACCTCATATTCCAGATGAAAGGCTTGATCCTACTAATATGTTGGGAAGCATGGTGTATACAATGCAGCAGGAGGTTGTAAAATTATTATCTTGTGCATTTTATACTTGTTTCAGTACATGGTTCTAATGTGTTATCACAACAACTGTGCAGGAGTTAGAAAATATGCCAATTAATAGGCTTCTTGGCCCTCTGCCAGAAAATGCTTTCATAACACAAGCTAGATAAAGCATTCCAGATCCAAGAGAGAGAGTAACAACATCTACAACAAGGGGGAGTTTGACTCGTAGAGGTAGAGGAAGAATTGGTGGTTTTGTCCCCCGAGACCAAATGTAGCACCAGAGGATGGGAACAGTGGTAGAGGCAGAAGAAAGACCAATAAAAGGAGTGCAGAAGCTTCCACAAGTGCTAGTACACATGATGCACCTGTTCCACCAACTACAAGAACAAGAACACAGAGGGAGGGGCTCATATGCTACTGGTCCTGGGAGTGCACACCATTTGTTGTTTGGTGATGCACAACAGCCAAGGGTAGCAGCAGCAGTAGACATTCCAGATCTCAATGTTGAAATTCCTCTAGATTATGAAGGCCAGGAGTTTCCTCTCAGCCAGAGTGCACCACCTGCTGATGACATGTAGAAGATTTTGCCATTTTCTAATTTTTGGCCTCTAGTTCTGTTCCTATTAAAGAAAAACCTATAGTTTTTATATGCAAAAATATTGTTGTTCAAGATCTTCCAAATATTCAAATACCTGGGTATTGCAACAGAAATATTATTTCACAGTTTCACAGTCATTTCTATTGCTGTTTGTACTATGCATTTGTTGAGAAATACAGTGAGATTTCTAGCTGCAATGTTGCTACTGCTTGCCTTGGTACTGATCACTGCTTGCTGTTGCAACTTTGCTGCAATTTTGCTTCTGCAATCTGTACCAGTACTATTATATTTGTATTGAATAAATTGTTGCTACCTTCCTCCAATTTTTCGTCTTCAATCAGTACTGGTACTGTTATATAATAACCATGAATCCTCTGTACAACAGCAGAGGAGGTACATGTTGGACATATAATTCCAGCATCATTTGCATCTATGTATGGTACACTGATTATGGATGTTGCTGCTATTACAGTTCTGGTTTATCATCTAACAAGCCAAAAACATTTTATTCCATTCGAAATAACAGGCCAATAACAATGACTGTGCAGATGCATTGCATGTGCAAAATTAAAATAGCAACCACAGAATAAGATAAAAGATCCCATAATTTTATTCAAAATTCACAGAATGCTTGATGCATTATCACTGTAACTGTAGGTACATTTGGATCACCATTACAGACAGAAACTACTTAGCTATGCAATACATAACAACACCTACAGCTACAAGAAAAAAAAATCAGCACATTCCTCTGTTTCTTCTCGTTTTTCTTTTTCTCTTCGATTAGATTCTTCACCTCCAGCTCAACTTCAGCTATCTTCCTCAACAGAAACACATTGTCATCTTGTAATTCTCTCACATTAATTCTACTGGCTTGCACTTCTCTCAAATTGACTGCACCCGGTTCATCATTCAGAGAAGACAATTATCTGTCTACCAGTGTACAACAAATAATGCGAAAAATAAAATGGAGCAGGCAATCAGGGGACTCAGAGCGATCGAGCGAGCAAGCAGGGGAATCATAACGAGCAAGCAGGGAAATCACAGCATCAGCGCCGGGTTACGCCGCCGCCGTGCAGCGGCCTCCGCAGAAGCAACCCAACTGGTTCTACTGAACCCAATCAAGGAACTGTCCGCCATCGATTATCTTGTAGTAGCCTCTAGGCCGTTAGAGAATTCATAAGGTTTTCATTCTCGATCAGTCGATGGCTTCCTATAATTTGTAAGGATCGGTTGATTTTGGGCCATGCGTGTTCACCTGTTGAGGTCGAGCATGACGCAGAATCGAGCGAGCAAGCAAGAGAATCGAGGAGCAAGCAGGGGAATCGAGCTAACCTGTTCAGGTCGTCTCCTAGTTGCCGTCGACGTCGCCGGAGGAGACCAGTGCACTTCGCTTGTCATCTCCTATCCGCCCGCCTCCGTCCGCCTCGAGTCGCCGCCGGCCAGCCTCCCCGAGCAGCGAGGTGTTCCCCTTGAGCCACCTCCTTTCTCCTTCGCAGCAAAGCCCCAATCTGCCATTCTCCTTCAATTCCAGTCGCCGTCGGCGACTGTCGCCTTCGAGTCGCCGCCGACGAAAATCGCCTACGAGCGTGCAGTCTAGGGTTCCAATTGAGGAATCAATTACATTTCACGATTTGGTCCAGATGGCAGTCGCCGTATCTCTACAGGGGGTTTTCTGCAAATGCCTCAATCCAACGCGGAACCATTTAATACACGTAAGCGTCCAGTTGTCGCGTTTTAATTGGCCCGGGACCTAATTGTCCCCGTTTAGCAAATTGTGGGACTAACAGCGCACGGTTCCCAAGATGTGGGACTAAATTGCACGCACGGTACAAGATGTGGGACTAATAGTGTATATACCTCCAACAATCGGAACTAGCTTCTTTTTATTTTTCTTGTTGTGTACTCATCATACTACGTACTTGCATCACCCGTAACTAGTTCCTTTAATTGATTTCTCAATTTACTCAATCAAATTGATTACGGCGTGGGGGGCAGGCAGGTGCTAATTTTTTTGGAACGCCACCCATCTACTGTCTTGGGCCAGGGCCCGTCTGGGGCATGTGGCAATTTTGGACTAGTATGAATTGTGCTAGTCCTCTTTTAGACACTAGTATGAAATTTTCTGGACCTTTGGACGATAGAAAAGAAGGGCTATTATTCATTTGAGGGTACCATAGAACACCTCTAAATCAAACATACAAGTTCAGGAAAATCCTCAAAATAGTATACTATGTTCCAAAAATAGTACTTAGGAGGTGTTTGGTTCACATACTGTTAACGTAAACGGCAACGGAATAGGATTACACTGGTAATAGATCTGGAACAGACTATTTGCAGATTTGTTTGGTTCACGGCCGTAAAGGTATTCACAAGAACAAGCCTAGCCAAGATCTGGTGGGAGGGAACTAACACAGACCGAGATCCAGAATAAGAGCCGGTGGACATGCGACCACAGGCGGAGAAGAAAGCTGATGCGGTGGCGGTGATGCGGCCGGAGAAAGAGATCGGCGGTGAGGTGTTGGAAGTCCACCCGGAGATGGAGACCGCCGGTGAGGTGGTGCCAGCCTGCTCCTCAACTAGAATCTGAAGGAGACGATGTACATGATAGATTATTCGAGGGTTGTATCCCCAACGCCGTTGACGTCGCTGCTCGAGGAGGAGTTTATGCGGGAGGATCTAGATCGGTAGTGCTTGGCATGGAGCCACAAGCCTACGCTCGACCCGCTAGCTTTGGTAACGCGTTTTGTTTTCGGTGGGGATGGGCCGGTAACGGCTTTGAGCTGGGCTGTAACTCGTTTACACGGTACCTATTTACGGAGAAACTGAACCAAACACGATTAACAGAAAGAGATAACAATGTAATCGGATTACGGAAGGAAAATCACGAACCAAACACGTCCTTAGTACTTCCTCCGTATCAAAATATAAAATGTTTTAGCTTTTTCTAGACAAACGCATCTAGGCATGTTTTAGTGTATACATTTATATGCATCTTACACTAAAATATGTCTAGGTACGTGTTGTCTAGAAAATGCTCAAACATCTTACATTTCGATTAGGGGAGTAGTATATTAACCGAGCACAGCAAATCATATTCAACAACATGTTTTTCTTGAAAAGGAGGCAACAGATTTGCCTCATTACATTAGGTAAAAGATAATTTAAGATAAGAGGCAAAAGAAGGAAACACCATGTCATACGTTAGTGTAGGGAAAATACAAACATAGCTGATAAATGGCTCCGGAGCTCTAGAGAGCTCGTTTTATGAAAAGTGGAAATGACATTTGGAAGATTCAAAAAATTCGGCCAAAAAATTCTAGATGTAACCCGGAAGACATACATAAGCAAACATCTCTGTGCAGAAAGCAACCGGGTTCAAACAGAGATAATGATGAACTCTACTAGTGTGCACTGGCACTGTTCCGGGGCTGCGTGATTTTGTGATGTTTAACCTAGTTTTACAGAATATAGACAAGTGTTTGTTTGTGAGTATAAGTGTAAACTGAATCTCATTGGTAAAATTGGTCTACTTCTCGGCAGCGGATATACTAGAGACCAAAATTCGAGTGAAGATCTGGTTACCAAATTCGACGGCTACTAAGGTGTGGCGGGGTGCGCCATGGCTATCCCTCCAACTATAGCCATTTTTCTAGTAGCGTGGTCACAAGTGCTCATGTCTATTTAAAATTCAAAAAATATTTAAAAATTTCAAAATATTATGTATAAAAATCGAGATGTAGCTATCGGCATATCCTACAAACATGCAAAAGTTCATATTCAAATACAAAATATTATGGGCTACACAAAAATAACAAAAGTGTGGATCTGATTATGCTTATTTTCAAATCTCTAGATTTTAGCATTTTTTTCATTTTATGTAGCACATACTAATTTGTATTTGAATATGAAATTGTGTAACTTTATAGGATACACGGATAGCTACAGCCATATTTCTTTTCATAATTTTTAAAAACTTTTAAATATATTTTTCAACAGGAGCCAAAAAAAAATTACGCCAAAATTCGTCGTACTTAAAGGTTGTGTGGAAAGTGCGATGCTTTTATTTACGTACATATGAAAAGGTGTTGATGTCTCGCAAAAGGTACACCCTCTCTTGCTTTTTTTTTTAGAAATGGGAGGCTCGGCCCCAGCCTCTGCATCGAAACGATGCACACGGCTGGTTTTTATTAAAAAGGATATAAAAGTACTGGTTTAAGTTTACAATTCACGGATCAGACAACGTGGCCACAAACACGAGCCAAAGAAAGATTACACCGTTATGCATCTAAACGCTTATCATTAAGCCACCCACCCTGGCTGTAAATAACCCGAACGACCGCCATCATTCGAGCACAGCCGGAATCCATAAGTCCTCGCTGATCCGCAGGAAGCAGGAAAGACCATAGGTGAATGTAGGAGATCGCCATATTGATTACCTGCAAAAAATGAATTCCCTTCTTCTTGTCAAACACTACACTGTTTCTACAATTCCAAACAGCCCATAAAACAGCAGCAACGCCTATTCGGAAACGTGCCTTTGTCTTTTTATCATTACCATTTAACCATGAACCAAACAAATTAGCGATGGAGGTAGGAGGGGAAATACTATAAGTAAAATGCAAAAGTCTCCATATATGCCTAACAAAAGAACAAGATATAAAGAGATGATGAACGGTTTCATCTTGGTCGCAAAAAACACACTTTTTACATCCTGTCCAATTCCTTTTGATCAAATTATCTTTAGTAAGAATTACTTTACGGTTAAGGAACCACAAAAAATCCTAATTTTCAGCGGTACCTTTAGCTTCCACAAATACTTACGCAGGTATGTTGTGGAGCCATGCATAAGATCGGCATACATAGATTTGACTGTGAAAATTCCATTCATATTTAGACGCCATCGGAACTCATCCTTCTCTTCTGACAGAGCTACAAACATTAATCGTTCTACCAAATGTAGCCATAGCGTTCGTCTACTCCCCGTAATTGCTCTTCGAAATTGCAAATTTAAAGGTACACTCGATAGCACGTTTGCTACCGTGGTCCCTCGTTGTCTAGCCACATTATAAAGTGTAGGATATTGGTGAGATAACGGCTCATCTCCTAGCCAAGTATCCTCCCAAAAACGCACTTGCTTACCATCACCCAACCTAAAAGAACCACGATCAAAAAAATGTTTTTTTATTCTCATGAGTCCCTTCCAAAAGGGAGAATCATTTGGTTTCTAAGATATTTGAGATAACGGTTTATCTCCAACATATTTATTTGATAACAGCTCATGCCATACCCCTTCCTCATTGAGTAGCTTATGAAACCATTTACTTAACAAACAAATGTTCTTGATATCTAGGACCTCTATACCTAGTCCTCCCTGATCTTTGGGCCTGCATATTATATTCCATCTCGTCAATCTATATTTCCTCTTCTTATTATCATTTTGCCAGAAGAAACGAGACCTATAGAAATCTAGTCTTTTTCGTACCCCGACAGGTATCTCGAAAAAAGACAGTAGAAACATAGGTAAACTAGTCAAAACTGAATTAATAAGCACCAGACGATCCCCGTAAGATAATAATTTCCCAGCCCATGAACCCAACTTTCCCTCGAACCGATCCTCCACCATTTTCCACTCCTTATTCAGCAATTTCCTATAGTGTATTGGAATACCTAAATATTTAAACGGTAAGTGACCGATATCACAGCCGAAAATAAGTCGGTATTCATTCTGAGCGTTCAATGCATCACCAAAGCAGTAGATTTCACTCTTATGATAATTTATTTTTAATCCCGACAATTCCTCGAACATTGCTAGGATAAGTTTCATATTAATAGCCTTATCAGTGTCATGCTCCAAGAAAAGAATAGTATCATCGACATATTGAAGAATCGAGACCCCTCCATCAACCAAATGCGGAACCAGACCCCCTACTTGACCATCATCCTTAGCACGGGCAACTAAAATGGCCAACATATCGACTACCAAATTAAATAAGATGGGGGACAGCGGATCTCCTTGTCTTAAACCTTTAAGTGTTTGGAAATAATGGCCTATATCATCATTAACTTTAATACCAACACTGCCCCCCTGAACAAAACGTCCAACCCATTCACACCACGAAGGTGAAAAACCTTTCATGTTTAATACTTGTTGTAAGAAGGACCAATTTACTTTGTCATATGCTTTCTCAAAATCGATTTTTAGAAGCACACCACTCATTTTCTTTCTTTTCAATTCATGTATCGTTTCATGTAGAATTACTACTCCTTCCAAAATATTACGTCCGGGCAAAAAAGCAGATTGGGTGGGTCTAATAATTCGGCTAGCTATTGATGTTACTCTATTTGTGCCCACCTTTGTAAAAACCTTAAAACTCACATTAAGTAGACAGATAGGTCTATATTGCTCTATTCTACTTGCGTCATCCTTCTTGGGCAGCAATGTAATCACACCAAAGTTAAGTCTATAAAGTGGTAGGTCCCCCTTATGGAGCTGAGAAAACATATCCATCAGATCGCTTCTGATGATATCCCAGCAATGTTGATAAAATTCAGCCGGGAACCCGTCTGGCCCCGGTGATTTATTATGCTCCATTTGGAAAATAGCTTCTTTCACCTCCGTTTCCGTAAACGGAGCCGTTAGAAACAAATTTTCCTCGGGGGAAACCTGAGGAATATCATGAGTCATGCCGTCAACCAAAGACACATGGCTATGATTATCATCCCCAAACAACTTCTTATAGTACTCAGTTATATAGCATTTTAAGTTCTCCTCACCCACAATCGTTCCCTCATCTTGCTCTAGTTGGAATATGCGTTTTTTTCGATGTTTACCATTCGCTATGATATGAAAATATTTTGTATTACTTCCCCCTTCCTGGACATGTTTCACTTTAGCCCGTTGAGCCCATTTTGATTCTTCGTCACGCATCAACTTTGCTAACCCCTCCTCCGCTTCCTTCTTAGCAACCCGCTCGGCATCGCTAAGAGGTATAGTTTCTGCCTTAATGTCCAGCTGCTCAACCAACAAATATAATTTTTCTTTAAGCACCTTATACTGCCCACTAAGATTCTTAGCCCACCCTCTCAAAAATTGACGCAAGTGTCTTATTTTATGTTGCCATCGCTCCATCGGAGACGAACCCGATGTTATTGATAGCCACTCTCGTTTAATCATATCTAGAAAACCGTCCTGTGATAACCATGAAAGCTCAAAGGAGAAGTTTTTCTTATTGCCTAAGTGTGCCTGTTCTCCTGAATCCAACAATAATGGTGTATGATCAGACCCCGATCTGCCCAACGCATGAACAGAAACGAGTGGAAATTTTTGTTCCCATTGTATACTCGAAAGAAAACGGTCTAACTTCTCTAGAGTTGGTACAGGCCTTCTACTAACCCACGTATATTGCCTCCCCGAAAGTTTTAATTCTTTTAGATCCAAACTCTCAATAATTGCGTTAAAAATAAACGTCCAACGCGCATTGAAATTTTCATTGTTTTTCTCTTCTTGTCTCCTAATGATATTAAAATCACCCCCAACAAGTAATGGTAGATCCTCATTATCACAAATACGTACTAGCTCTGATAAGAATTCAGGTTTTTTAGAATCTTGTGCAGCACCGTAAACTACAACAAGACTCCATAAGAACCCATCTAATTTATTTCTCACATGAAATTTCGCACAAAAGGTCCCAGCCACAACGGTTTGCGCTGAGAAACTAGCATTATTAAACCCAATTAACATTCCACCGGATCGACCATTAGGTGGTAGAGCAAACCACGTGAAATCTCTACCTGCCGCTAAGAATTGTAGGAAATGAATAGAGAACGAATCCCTACCCGTTTCCAACAATGCTAAGAAATCCAGATTATACTCCTTGACAAACTCATGTACTGATAAGTGTTTAGCATGGTCACCAAAACCATCACAATTCCATATAAAACCTCTCATTGTTACTTATAGATTTTTCTAATTCTTGCACTTCTTCTAGGCTTAGTAAAATTCTTAATAGGTTTCTTATGATTACGTTTAACCATAGAAACAGAAGATGATAAATTCTTAAACTCATGATCTATCTCATCCTCCTCGTTAACCAAATCTTCACTAAGATTAGTTGCAACCCGTAGAGCTAAACTATTACTCGTCTCCTCACCATCTTGATTAAGATTATTATGAAGGAATGTTAATGTTCTCTGTTTTTCTTTTTCTAAAAGGCCAGCTACTGTCAACCTTTGTTGTTCATGAGTTTTACCTAAAGAGATGCCTAATCTATCAGCTCTAGACATGATATCAGAGGAAGAAAACGATTGAAAAGAAAAATTTGCATACGAACTAGTACCTTTAGCGAATGCCTCATCCTTACGTGCCGCCATCGCCTGGGCACGCTCGTGTTGTGGAAGATCCGCGTCCACCTTGGCACGAAGCCGTGGACTCGAGCGCACATCTCCAACATCACCAAGACCACCGAACGCAAGCACGTCCTCCTCCGTTGGTCTTCCTCTGTTGCTAATCACCTCCTTCTCTGTGACGAACACGTCGATAGGAGCCAAGCCTCCCTGCCCAAGAGAATGATTCTTCGGCCTCACCTCCAGGTTAAACTCATGAGACAGTCTTCGTGGTAATAGGGAATACGAAATCCCGGTTGCACGAGCATCAGAAATAGGTGTCTCCACTTTGGAACTAATCAACGCCGAAGATGGTGAGGATACGTGGCTCGCAGCCAAAGCAGGCGCAGCAGCAGGTACCTGCTTCACAGCAACCACAGGCGCCGGCAGAGAAACATCCTGCCGTGGGCTGGCGGCAGGGCCACGGCAGCCTGCCGTGCGCGCAAATTCCTGCCCCACGGCAGAGACACAGCGCACACCAGGAACTCCTACCGCGGCAGAAGAAACGGCCACGGCAGCGCAGTTTGGAGCTGCCCCTTCGCTCACGGCAGAAGAGAAGGAGGCCACGGCAGATTGCGCAGCCACTGCACGTTCATCAAGTTGAGTTTCTCCATAAGCACTTGGCTGCTGCTCAAAATTCGTGGCTATATCAACCTCAATGACAGAAGAATCGGAAACCTTGTTAACCTTAGCAGGACCATACATTTGTTTCATAAAATCTTGTTTAGCCTTTTTGAAGGAGGAGGACACCAGAGGAGAAAGGACCACACCAAAAGAGAATCCCTTCTGTTGACCCCCTCCCGAAGATGAACTAGGGGCATCTGAATTTGTTTTGTCACTTCCACCTCCCCCCTCCTTATCATCCACCATTTTCTCCTTCTGTTTGTCTTTCTTTTCCATATCACCATCCTTATCATCAGAAGTATCTACCACCATCTCATCATCCTCCACCCCAGCAGGAGTTTCCACATAAAACTTGAGCTCATAAAAACCGTCCTTGATGAAAACAACCCATTTATCCGGGACCAACGTATAGTCCACACACCCAACAAAAATTCTCAAGACACCGTGCTTCCGTGTGTATTTCATATCCACTTTCAACGTTTTCCCAAACAGAGATCCCAAACTCCAAAGAAGCAAAAAATCCCCCCTATAAATTGGAGGAATATCAGAGACACGAATCCAAACCTCTGGAAGAGTCCAAAGTGGCTTCATCTCCACTGCCCAAGGCTCCACTGAGATCACACACGAACTATTTGGAACATGACAAGCTCCAAATATCATCATCCTCTCTAATTCAGATTTTGATGGAAAAGACACTTTGGATTCCTTTTCTCCCACTTGCAACACCTCCCACTTGAACCCCTCAGATGGCACAAGTCTTTGTAATTGGCATGCTATCTCTTCCTCTGAAAGAACCCCCCCCCCCCGAGACAGAGAGTTTAGCTAGTCTAGCAGAGTCTATTTTCGGCTTGTATGTAGCAGTAGGTATAGCCTCGTAGAAGGTGAGTCTCTCATCAATATGCCCATGAGTAATAACTTGTTGCTTAGCCACTTGAAGCAATGGACACTCATCAGCTGCATGACCAGTCCCCTCACAATAATCGCAAACTTAATTAGGACAAAGTGCACTCAGATGACCTAGAGCACCACACTGGTAACACTTAGATTTTTTAGGTTTCTTTGCGCCATCATCGGAGCCTTCAACAGCTCGCACCTCCTTGTTCTTCTGAGCACCAGCAGCCACTTGTGTCTTCGGCATATAAACTTGAGCGGGTGGTTGCGGAACCGTGACCGAAACTTTGGGTGCCACGGTGTTTGGAGCAGGGACAGTAGCGACCTGAGCAGGCACCGCAGCAACGACAGGCCCCCCCTGCCCCGAGCCAGAATCAGCAGAACCTCCATGTCCCGATGCGGAGACTTGTGCACGGAGCACCTCCGTAACCTGCCGAAGAACCGCCGCAGCGGTTTCCTCCTGCACCCCAACCGGCGCACGGACGGGAGGTGGTTGATTAACCCTAGCACCGCCACGACCACGATACGGTCCGGTGAAATTCCTCGCCTGATTATAACCTCGTCCACCGTAAGGACGTCGATAACCACCGTTGTTATTCCCGTAGCCACCATTAAAACCAGCTCCGGCGTTAAAATTACCAAAACCGCCGCCGCCATTGAAGCCTTGATCCCTCTGAAAGTCACCTTGATTAGCCTAACCACGAAGACCTCCTTGATAGTATCCAGCATAGCCACGACCACCGCGGAACGGAGGGCCGCGATCATCCCGGCCATCTCCCTGGCCGCGGCCACCATTGTTCGCCATCGAAGGAACTAGTGGCGCCGCAACTTTGCAATGCTGTGAGTCGAAACCTAGAGATCGACGGGTACGACGTACGTATCCGGTGATCTCGAGTTTAGACCCGTGGCCCACCTCGCTGGCAGGCTTCAAGTTATGCTCACGGTAGGCCCAGTAATCAATACGGCAAAGGCTCCCCGTACGGTTCTGTAACGTAGAGATGTACGGGTTCTGTATCGTAGGGATGTACGGTTTTTGAAATCGAGTAACTGACGCGAGATTGGAGGGACGCATCCTCTCCAAGTCCGGCGATCTCCTGAGCGATCTCCGGCCGCATCCGAAGCCACGAAGGCGACTGATACGCCGGCGTCTCCGCTCCACCAGGATCCACTCGCTAGGATCGAAACTGTCCAGCCAGAAAGACGAAGGTGGCATGGACAAACTAATCGCCTCCGCATTCCGGCGATTCGCCGGGCAGATGAAACCCTCCGGCACCTGTTTCTTGGAGGAAAGACTAGGAGAAATTACCTCGTCACCTAGCAGCATCTCCATCGTAGCAGCTTCATGTCTTCTCCGCCCGATCTTCTCTCGGGAACGAACTGCGAGGTCCCTATCCGGTGAAGGAGAGGGAGTGCGGCACAGATAGCTGTAACTGGCCACCGGCGAGACCACCGGAGAGGATACCTCATCCTCCTCATCCTCGGAATCATCCGAAAGGCACCAGAATCTACCTCGAGGCCCGTTGGCCGCGAGCCTCCTGTCGCCATCGCCTGTCGCCATCCTTGTCTCCTCCCTCTTTATATGGAAGAATGGTGACACCGAGAATCTATTCCTGCCTATTTGCCTTCTTTTATTCCGGGGTATTCTCTTTGTTTTTAATTACCCCGTGTTTCAGTTTTAGTTAAAATTAAACTTTATAAATTTTAATCAAGTATGCATGAAAATATATTACAAAAATTATAATAAATATAATTTATATAGATTTAATATTTTTCCATTTATTTTATCAAATTATATTAAATTTGAGTTCGACTAAACTCGGAGTCGAGGGTAATTAAAACAGAGTGAGCAAGCATTGCATGAACTTGTTGTTGGGAGTTGGCGGGTGTGAATGGAGAAACAAATGGACAATCACCTCATTCCTTTGGTAGTTTGGCATCTCATGACAAAGTACCTTTCTGGAATCACCAACCCCAAAAAGGTGACATGTTGAGAGACCATGTAGGTTGATGGCCAATGAGAGGATGATGATGGCATTCTGGGTTGCTAGTGATCTTGGTAGGTAAAGAGTTGTTTTACAAGTTCCTGTTCTGCAAATTATCTATCAATGCACATGGTGATGTGGTCAATCGTAAGTACTCATTGACCTGCTTGCTTTACTGGTTTCAGACGTGGCTAGCATATAGGAGTATCTCCTTCTCCGGACAAAGATATTCCAAAAATTACATTTTGAAGTATCCAAAAATTCTTAGAATAGTATAATATGCACCCATGTATTAAATGGCATGTTATAAGAATAGGCAAGAAAATAAACTCTGTCACATTAAGAGATACATATATTTGCGAGTCTTTAGCATAAAACCACCACTTTAGAGCCAAAATTCCGGAAAACCACCACTTTAGGTTTGAATTGCAAAAAACCACCAGTCTACTACTAAGATTTTTCAAATTGGACCTAATACCGATTGGAGATGAATTGAGTCTCTTTCCGGCAAGATGGGCCTACCACTTGCGCTGACGTGGCACAGCTCGGACACGCCCGTTAGCGTCCGTTAACGCCCGTGTCGGAAGTGGCGCGTTGACTGGACCGAGCGGGCGCGCAGACTGGAGGCGAGCCCATTCTTCCCCAAGCACTCGAGCCTCCGTGCTGTCTCCGCCGGAGCGACATTGGTGCCGCCCAGCAAGGAATCGCCGGAGAGACATTGGCGCCGCCTCGCTCCCTCTTTCTTCGTCTCAATGCCCAGCTGGGATGACGAGTACTCGTCGCCATCCGTGCTAGGGGTAAGTTCCCCAAATTCTAGGGTTAGGGTTCGTACGGAAATTTAGGATTTTTTCGATTTGCCGCGATTTCTTCTCAAATCTTCGGAATGGTTTCAAATTAGTGTTTGCACAGGACTCCATGGACATGGATTATGCTCCAGAAACGTGTGATGACCCAGATTTCCACGGGCTGGATGTGGATTCTCCAGTTCTGTGCCGCGTGCACAACCTTTTGCCGCAGAAGTGCGTTGCTTTTGGCGGTAGTGACACTGGCAGGTGTTTTTACATGTGCTCAGTGCCTAATGTGAGTGAATTTGTTCAGTTCATAGTGACATAGTTGCTATGTCAGTTTAGTGTTGTGTCCATTTCTACTAATTGTGTTACCTGTACCGTAGTGGCTAATGTTAGTGTAGTGGCTAATGTTCAGTTGATAGTGATGTCAGTGCAGTGTAGTGGCTAATGTTCAGTTCATATTGATGTCAGTGAAGTGCAGTGTCAATTTCTGTTAATTTTGGTAGCTGTAGTATAATGACAAATGTTCAGTTCATTGACAATGTTCAGTTGATAATTCTAGTGGAGTGGTAGCTGCAGTAGTTGGTAGCTGCAGTGTAGTGTCATAGTGAGAGATTAGACTAGATAATGTGGTTGTTTTCTTTGTATTTTCTTGGTGTGCTAGATAATGTAAGTTAATTTCATACATAAGAGTTGTGCTAGATATGTGTAAAAATAATTTGCAATGTTTTTTTTAGCAAGTGGAGAATTGTGGATTTGTGGCCTGGGTAGATGTAGAGGAGTGGCCACCATCAATCAAGAATGCTCTTGGGAGGCTCTGGAGCATGTATGATGATACCAACAGTGCCAGGATAGATGAGAAGATTCTGAACGGAGAGATGTTGAAGAAGCTGGCTGATGAGAAGAAAAGGGTTGAGAAGGACTACAAATCACTGATAGCTGATGTGAACAAGCACCTGGGTGAATCTAATAGGAGGGTGCTTAGGGAGAACTACAAGAAGATAATGGCAGATAGTGAGGAGGATGTAGGTAAGGTGCAAAATGAAGTGGAAGTGTTGAAGAAAGAAATAGTGGAGTTGAAGAATGTTCAGAGAAGCCAGGCAGATGTGATGAAGGCAAAGGAGAAGACATGGGTTGAAGAAAATGATGCTCTGAAGGAAGATAAGAAACAACTGGAGTATATGATATTTGATATGCTCAAAGTGAAGGAGAGCATCAAGGAGAAGTTCAAGAGAATCAGGGAAATATGTGAGGAGTGATATTTGAACTAGTGTTGTTGTGTAATGTTAGCTGGCTATTAGAAGTGGTGTGACCACTTTTATTTGAACTATTGTTGGTGTACTGTTGAACTTATGTTTATGTACTGGTTATTTGAACTGTGTGATGTGAATTGTTTGGAGTATTTATAAATTGGTAGTGATGTAGTAGCAATTTGTAGAGGATTTTTGGAGTCTTTAAAAATTGGTAGTGATGTACTAGAAATATTTGGAGGATTATTGGAGTATTTAAAAATTGGTAGTGATGTACTAGCAATTTGTAGAAGATTTTTGGAGTATTTAAAAATTAAAAGTGATGTAGTAGCAATTTTTAGAGTATTTTTGGAGTATTTATAAATTGGTAGTGATGTACTAGCAATTTGTAGAAGATTTATGGAGTATTTAAAAATTCAAAGTGACGTAGTACCAATTTTTGGAGGATTTTAGGAGTTTTAAAAAATTAGTAGTGATGTACTAGCAATTTGTAGAAGAATTTTGGAGTATTTATAAATTGGTAGTGATGTAGTAACAATTTTTAGAAGGTTATTGGAGTATTAAAAAATTCAAAGTGATGTAGTAGCAATTTTTAGAGGATTTTGTGGAGTTTTAAAAAATTAGTAGTGATGTACTACTAATATTTAGAGTATTTTTGGAGTATTTATAAATTGGTAGTGATGTACTAGCAATTTGTAGAAGATTTATGGAGTATTTAAAAATTCAAAGTGATGTAGTACCAATTTTTGGAGGATTTTAGGAGTTTTAAAAAATTAGTAGTGATGTACTAGCAATTTGTAGAATAATTTTGGAGTATTTATAAATTGGTAGTGATGTAGTAACAATTTTTATAAGGTTATTAGAGTATTAAAAAAATTCAAAATGATATAGTAGCAATTTTTAGAGGATTTTTTGGAGTTTTAAAAAATTAGTAGTGATGTACTACTAATATTTAGAGTATTTTTGGAGTATTTATAAATTGGTAGTGATGTAGGATCAAAATAGTTGTCGAGGATCCTCGGGGGTCCTCGACAACCCTATGTGATCACTCCAAAAGGATCTAAATGGTTATCGAGGATCCTCGGGCACCCTATATGATCACTCCAAAAGGATTAAAATGGTTGTCGAGGATCCTTGGTTGTCCTCGACAACCCTATTTGATCACTCGAAAATGATCTAAATGGTTGTCGAGGATCCTCGGGGGCCCTCGACAACCCTATGTGATCACTCCAAAAGGATCTAAATGGTTGTCGAGGATCCTCAGGGGTCCTCGACAACCCTATGTGATCACTCCAAAAGGCTTCGAGAATAAACTTTCTCTGAAATTTACATATTTCATGAATTTGGTCACTCCCATAGTCTTAAACATATTTCATGATTTTGTCTTACATAGATACCATAGTTCTCTGAGATAGCATCACAGTTTTTCTCAAAATATTACAAAAATACCATACTTCTCTTAGATAGCATCACCGTTTTCTCAAAATATTACAGCAATACCATATTGCTCTTAGCAGAAACCAACAATTCATGGACCACAGCCTGGCCCAAGTGGGTTTGTTCCTGACTTTCTGTATGAGTTAGCCTTACCTGCACTGAGGTAACTCTGCATCCTCCCAGTTTTCTTGCTGGTCCTGGAACTCATCCTCCTAGTTGCAGAATCAATGTTATTAGCCTGTGAAGCAGTAGCACTCCTTGCTGCACTAAATTGTCTTGGCCCTTGTGGTCTTGGTGCTGCAGATGCACTCCCTGTTGTTGAAGAATTTTGGGCAACAGTTTGAGCTGGAGTTGGCCTCACTTAAGAAGCATTTGCAGCTGGAGTAGCAGCTGGAGCTGCCCTCTCTGTGGAAGCATTTGGAGCAGGTGTTGGAGCAGCACTGCTTTCACCTGTACAACTCTGCATTTTTGGCTGCTAACAACAACATAAATAAGTTGTAAAAGGTTCACTCAAGAATATAGAATTAGAAGGAGTACTCAGTTGAAAGAGGTCAGTTGTAAAAGGTTCACTCAAATCCACTGCATGTTTGGCAGACCCATTGGTGCTAACTTGCCATAGCCCTAGCTCTGCATTCTTCCCCTTGAATGCTCTAGAATATTTTTTGTCTTCTTCTAATTTCTCAGAGTAAAAGGGTGTGATTTCCCATCTTGTGGACTCAACTTTCTCTCTAGCTGCACTGTATTTCACCATAAGCTTATCTTTTATACCATCAATCATTGTCTGTACGGGCTTGTTCCTCACATCAAGAATCATTTTGGTGAACACTTCACTCAGGTTGTTCACAACCAGATCGGTCTTGAAAGTAGTGTCAAATGCATGTCTAGCACATGCTTCAACAGGTATCTACATAACCCAGTTTTAAGCTTGTTCACAATAATTTTTTAGAGCTTCCATTGATTTCTCAAAGCCACTCTTATTGTATGCATAGCTGGCTCCAAGCAGGTGCTTCTTCAGCTCTTCTCCCTTAAAACCAGCCCTCTGGAAATTAGCATAGATATGACCGACACAATATCTACTTGGGGAATTGGGAAACACCTTTGATATGGCTTTAAGAAAACCATATATCAAGAAATAGATATATACGTTCAAACAAATTTCACAATTGTCTTGCAATGTTCAGTGAACAAGAGAAGATATATTCTCAAGTTCTAAAGTACCCACCTTTTTCCTATCAAATATAATGGTATAATTACCAAATTTGCTAGACTGACCAATGCAATATCTCAGTTGTGTTAGAAACCATAGCCAACTAGCTGTATCTTCCCTATGTACTATACCAAATGCTATGGGGGAAATTTTGTTATTCCCATCTCTTCCAGTTGCATCTAAGATTTGTTGTCCAGTAGCTAATTTAATAAAACAGCCATCAAGCCCTACAAGAAGTAGTAAATATAATAAGACACACAATAAATGGAATACAATAATATAAAGCCCTACAACATAATTCAAACACAATAATATAAAGCCATACAACATAATTGAAGCTCTACAACATAATTGAAACCCAATAATATAAACTGACCTATGAATGGCCTGCAACCATTAAGAAACCCGTCTTTAGAAGCATTTAGACAGATAAAGAGCCCATGAAATCTGGGGTTAGGACTTGGGTCACTTAACAGCTCAGTGGTGGTAACAATGCATCTACTGCCTGGATTTGTGTCAAGTATTGCTTGAAAATAATCTCTCAGCCTGGTGTATTGTTTCTTGTTATCACCAATGACAACATGAAAAGCCTTTTTCCTAGCTCTATAGGCATTGGTCCTAGGCACCTCCACTCCAAACTGTTGCTTGGTATTGTCAATTAAGGTGTCAACTTTAGTGTTTGGATTTCCTCTTCATTGCTTGCGTAGATTGAAATGCCAGTCAACACTAACCTTGGTGTTTTCTCCAAGGGAAATGCAAGTATGCATGCCTTCCATTTTCCTTATGCAGAAAGTTTTCTCATGTGCAATTTTGGAGGCTCTCATGAAAAAAGGACAATTTGGTTGAATACACTGGACAATTATCCTATCACTACAGTTCCTATGATACTCAAAATTTCTTAGCTGAGCAATATGGAAATTCCTAACGGAAACTCTAAATTCATACACATCTTTGAAGCACATCTTTAAGCTTAACTGCTGGTCTGCATCTGTCCTACTAGGATCATATCACAATCTCTTCTTCAGAGGCTTACACCTCTTCTTCACTCCACTTGGTAAAACATAAGGCTGGACATAGCCATCATCATATGTGTCACCCACATCACTGCTGCTGTAGTCATCACAAGAGGGCACAAAATAAAAACCCACTTCCTCCTTTGCTTCATGATGGCACCTGCTAGTTGGACCTTGTCTCCCTGCGAACTGGCCTAAAATAAAATCCTCTTCAGCCACCTCCTCTAACTCTGACTCATCCTCCTCTGAATATAGCTCTTCCACATCAGTATCCCCCTCAATGTGTAGGTCAGGATCTGCTTTTTTCTTCTTCATTTCTCTGAGTTTCTCCATAAGAACCTCATCTTCACTACATACTTTCCTTTCCCCCTTCATTTTCTTAATTAACACAGCCTCCTCTGGAACAGTTTTGGCCTGCTCACCTACTTTATATTCACCCAACTCACATACTGCATCATCATCAGAAGATGCTATAGAGTGTACTTCAATTGGTAGGCCAGAAACAACATTTTCCCCCTTAGCAAGATTGCAGCTTTGCTATGTTCCATGGTAGATGGCCTCTGAGTAGTCAATAGCAAAAGGGTAAATATCCTCAATGATATCTGTCACTCCTTCATCATTGTTCAGCCCTGGAGGCAATGGTGCCCTATATTTTCTTACTTTCAATGTGACCATCTTCTCATCTTTGTACAAATCTAACATCTTTGCCACCTTTGACATGATATAAAGAGCCTCTATTCCTTCTACTCCTTTTCCCTTTTGACTAACAAAACAGAGACAGGGGATGATATTTAGTTAACACTACAAAATTCAGTCTTCAGTTAACACTACAAAATTCAGTAAACACTAGAAAATTCAGTTAGCAGTATAAAATGTAGTCAACACTACAAAATTCAGTTATTAACACTAGAAAAATCAGTAAACATTACAAAATGCTGTCAACACTACAAAATTCAGTTATTAACACTAGAAAATTCAGTTAACAATACAAAATGCAGTGAACACTACAAAATCCAGTTAACACAGTACAAAAATTCAGTTATTAACACTACAAAATGCAATGAACAGTACAAAATTTAGTTAACACACTACAAAATCCAATTAACACTACAACACTAAAAAAATCAGCAACATTACTAGACGAATTAAGCACCTCTGATTATCTAGACACATTTATACAATTCAGTACACGCATTCAAAGACAGGGGCAGGGGATGATATAAGAACATAGACCTAGATGCAGAATCGATCCAAGAACAGAGACAAGGGCTTACTCGACGCTGCTATATGGGGATGACCACATGCTTGCTGTCGACTGTGATGGAGTCAACTTCATCGACGCCGCCACCGCATCTGAATGCTCCAGAGAAAGTGTCGGATATATACCAAATAGGGGTATATCAGATGGTAGTCTAAAGTGCCGGATTACCAGGGTGGCCTAAATGGTAGTGGGCTACGGTCCATTGGGCGGCCCAGTAAGCTGACACACGGAAGCCGGATTCTAGAAGAACCCGGATCACGGCCCACGTGATCTGGCTTGGAGTAGAAGGCAGATTCCTTACTTTCCAAGTTAATAGTTACCGTAGTCTTCTAGGTTTCCTTCTCTGTATGCCCTAACCCGGCTATTATATAAAGCCGGACGGGAGATAAGATAGACAAGAAGCTAGAGGCTAACTCGCCGAGAGGTTGATGCTTGACGAGCAGCTAATAGAACCTCACATTGTACTCTGTATTCCCAGGCTTTAGTCCTAAATAGTGAGATTGCAGGAGTAGGAACGTCGCATTACTGCGTCGAACCTGGGTAAAACCCTGTGTCCTCGATCATCGTACAATCACGTCCCCCCACGTCTCTATCAGTAGTCTCATGGCACCCCCGTCTATGAAATCTACTACGATGTCTCGACAGTTGGCGCCCACCGTGGGGCCGGCGACGTCAGGCGTTAAGTTTCGATCGGGGATACTCGGCGGAATCGGCAGTACCATAAATGTCGGAAGCTTGGAATTCGACAACGACGTCGGACGCTTCCTCGACAATGGATCATACATGCCGGCACGAAATCATCTCGTAAGTGCCTGCGTTTTACCGATTGGATCTGCAAACATCTTTATCGGATTAACTGCAGAAGCAATGGGATTCTGTGGTGGAAACAAATTTATCCCACCTGCCCTATACCCAGTCGAAGATGACTATGATGCCGGATTTTGCTCAGATCGTCGATATACTGCTAAATCGCACTTTATCGGCATGGTGCAGTCCGAGATCGCCGAAAACACGGATAAAAGCAATCCCGTGCAAGAGGCAGAAAGCAACAATCCCGCAACAGAGGTGGAAGATCCGACATTCGTCGACACCACGACAAACTCGGAAGCAGATTCCATGTTATCCGCCATTGAGGCGATATTGGAATCAGAAACTGGATCAGACAACTTTGATTCCGAAGACAAAGACGAGGACGCTTTCGAAAGAAAGGTTAAATCTCTTCAAGAGAGATTCCATGAAGTACTGATGGCAAAGCCGACTGAAAACACGGATGCCGACAGTCAGGAAAGCCCTAGAACACCTCCGCCAGAGGAAGAGATAGAAGAAGGAGAAACTTCTCCAAAATTCCCCGACGTCAAAGAATTGACAGAGGACGAACCTTGCAGGAAACCTCCCTCTTCCAAGAAGAAACACAAAGCTGCTAAAAAAACTTCAGTATAAGCTCTGGAAGAAGAAGTTGTCCGATCAAGCCAATGGAAGCCCAGAAGGAGGAGACTCAAGCGGAGTAAAACCTGCGGAGAAGAAAACAAAGGAAATCCTTGTTCCGCCAATAACAGAACAGGACGAACAGGAATTACTCCAAACACCAGTGAGACCACATGAGCTCCCTGAAGTGCTGGAAGCCCGGAGACAAGCTCTCCAAAGGCAACAGCAACATATATTTCGAACTCGAGAACACCTCCAAAAAACCCAAGCTGACATCAAGGTCATGCGGGAAGAAATCGAGGAATACGAGAGAAAGAATAGATCTGGCATTAAACCTACGCGGTTACCCGGAATCGCAAAACCGGAAGTACTGCCGCCAAAAGAAAGGTTCCACAACCCATCTTGGCAAAAGCAGGTAAACGGCAAAGATGCCAGGGGCGAACCAATATACAAAACCGCAGCAGAAAACGCGGAAGCAGCATTCGCCATCCTCAACAATGATATGTACTCCAATGGTGAAAAACTTCAAGGGGTGTATGCTTTCCTAGGAACAGCATTGCAACAACAACAGCGGGGGCAGTAGCGATCAAGAAAGTTGCACGACGACTCCGCCCTATGCAAAATAGCTACATGCGCCGCTGGAGCACCTGGACCGGAAGAACCTGGAGATTCAAACAATTCAAAAGAGAGGAAATCAGATTCGAGAAAAGACAAGAAAAATCTCGACAATAAGGATGAAGCGTCTAGAACCGGATCCCATCTCTCGAAAGATTGAGTTAATCCTCGTGATCGGGAAGAAAAGAACCGGAATGACGGAAAAGCAATGCCGCCTTCGAGACGCCCCGCTGAAAAAGCTGGAAGATAGGATATACCTCAGAGGCGTGAGAGATCCCGGACGCCCCCCAGGAATAAGGAAAGACACAAGAGCAGAACTCCACCTTATCCCAAAGGGCATGATCACGGAAGAAATAGAGAAGATCCCGGAAAAGCGCGTTCACGCCACAATGGAAAAGAAAGGAGCAGATCCCCTTCTGTCCATTCAGCCGGCAGATACTCCGCACACATAGATAGAGCGGAAAGAGAAGATTTATACTTCGGACCTAAATGTTTCATTGATAGAATACGAAGAATAACTCTGCATTCTGGCTTCGCCAAAGTTGGTCCAACGTACCAAAAATACACAGGTAGCACAAATCCGGATACCTGGCTTTTAGACTATTACACAGCCGTCCAAATTAACAATGGGACAGACTTGGAAGCTGTAAAGTTTCTCCCCCTAATGTTACTGGATGGAGCCAGAGACTTGATCAATGGACTACACTCAAGAACTGTCGATAGCTGGGATGACATGGCTCGAGTATTTACTCAGCATTTTCGGGGAACCTATAAGCGCCCGAACAACATCAACCAGCTAAACCGTTGCACCCAATTTGAGGACGAACCATACGTGGATTTCATCTCAAGATGGACGGCAATGAAGAATAGTTGCTCTGGAGTAACTGACGTTCAATCAATGCATGCTTTCGTCAATGGCTTAAAACCCAGACTTGTACCGTTCATGATCGGTTCTAAAAAGCACAAAGATCTCGGATCTATGCTTACAACCGCTAATGAGCATGCAGCGGCCAAAGACGACATCAGAGCAAGAGGAAGCAACATCGATACCCTGATACAGGCCAAAAATACCCCTCGCCCTGAGAAAAAGCGAACTCCATATGCAACGCTAAAACCCATAGAAGTCAACATAGCCTTTGGAAGAGAAAATGGGAACAGGTGGAAAGGACGCAGTACATAACCGCTTAACTACACCAAGGAAGAGTGGGAAAAGATAAAGTCGGAAAACTGCGTCCACCACTCGCAATTTGGGAAACCCACCCACACTAACGCACAATGCCGGCTGAACAAGCATATGAAAGGCACTGCAGGATCCGGAAATAAAGGGAAGAATCCCAATAGGAAATTTTCCAAGCAAAAGCCAGAAGCTGAAAAAGAAGACAGTGAATCGGACACTGACGAAAAAATCCAGGAACAACAGCGAAAAGGCGAGCCTAAGTTTCCGAGAGTTGATGGAGAATGAACCTAACTTTCCTGGCAACTCCCTCAGCAAAGGTGGCGAAGAGAACGCTCCGAGAAATAAACGCGGTTGTTCCTGCGACCCCGAAATTCTTGAAGTACTCAATTACAACAATTACCTGGGATCAGTCTGAACCCGGCACGCAAGCTCTTGTCGTAAGCCCTATTGTCCAGAACACTAGGCTAAAAAGAGTGCTGATGGATGGAGGATCTAGCATTAACATAATGTACCTGGATACACTGAAGCATCTGAAAATTTCCGAGACCCAGCTCAATCACAGCAACATACGTTTTCACGGCATCGTCCCTGGCAGACAAGTACGATCCCTAGGAGAAATTTCCCTAGATGTAACCTTCGGAGACAAAGATCACTTCCGTCAGGAAAAAGTATCCTTCGAGGTTGTGCCGTTCGAAAGCATGTATCACGCAATACTCGGACGCCCAGTTTTCGCCAAATTTATGGCAAGGTCATGTTATAATTATAACAAGCTGAAGATGCTAGGGCCAAAAGGAGGAGTAATCACCATAATGCGAGACTTCAAGTTGGCAAACGAGCTAGAAAAAGAAAACGCCCTTTGCGCAGAAAAAGTGATAGCAAAGGAAGAACTGAAAGAGCTGGCGAAAGAAGTATCACCGACAGAAATGCCGGCAGGAAAAGAAAGCCGGAAGCCAGCAGATAGCTTCAAAGCTTCCGAGAACACAATACAGGTAATTCTAGATCCTAAAGATCCGACAAAGTATGTCGTAGTGGGAACTGGGATGACCGACAAATAGGAAAGCGAGCTCATCAAGTTCCTCCGTGAGAACTGGGACATTTTCGCATGGTGTCCTGCGGACATGCCAGGCGTACCCAGGGAACTTGCTGAGCATCAACTTAAGGTGATTCCAGGATCTAAACCCGTCAAACAAGGTCTCCGTCGATTTGACGGAAGAAGACGGAAGGCCATCGGCAAGGAGCTTATCCGTCTTTTGGCAGCAGATTTTATCCGGGAAGTTATACATACTGAATGGTCAGCAAACCCAGTATTAGTCCTGAAGAAAGACACTACTGCCCTTAGGATGTGTATAGATTATACCGGTTTGAACAAGTTGTGTCCAAAAGATAGATTCGCGTTACCGCGAATCGATCAAATAATAGATGCCACCGCTGGCTCTGAGCTCTTATGTTTTTTGGATGCATATTTCGGGTATCATCAAATACGCATGAAGGAAGAAGATCAAATCAAAACCTCCTTCATAACCCCGTATGGGACGTACTATTACATAACCATGTCGTTCGGCCTGAAGAACGCCGGGGCAACTTACCAGCGTTGCATGCAACGATGTTTGCATAGTCAGATTGGCAAAAACGTCCATGTTTACATGGATGACATTGCTGTCGTGTCCAAGGAAAAAGATACACTCCTTGAAGATTTGCGAGAAACCTTCGAAAATTTGCGCACTTATAAGATGAAGCTAAATCCATTAAAGTGCGTATTCGGGGTCCCCTCAGGAAAACTTCTGGGTTTCATCGTTTCTCACAGAGGAACAGAAGCAATCTTGAACATCTCCAAGCCCACATGCGTAAAGGATGTACAAAGATTGACAGGTTCTGCAGCAGCCGTTAGCAGGTTTATTAGCCGGCTAGGGCACAAAGCTCTGCCACTATACAAGTTGTTGAAGAAATCCGACAAATTCGAGTGGACAGAAGAAGCAGATGCAGCATTAACCCAGTTGAAAGAAACTTTGATAAAAGATCCGATTTTGGCATCCCCAAAAGACGAAGAACCTATGTTACTGTACCTTACGGCTACAAACCGGGTTATTAGTGCGGTCATAGTTGTGGAAAGGAAGAAAGACGAACAAAGTATACCAGATCAGCATCCAGTATACTATGTAAGCGAAGTTTTCTCCGAGTCCAAACAAAGGTACCCACACAATCAAAAACTGGCATATGGCGTATTTTTCGCATCTCGGAAACTTCGTCATTACTTGCAAGGACATTCCATAACAGTGGTATGTAAAGCACCGCTAGGGGATATAATAAACAATGCGGAGGCAACTGGCCGAGTAGCCAAATGGGGCATCGAGCTAGCAGCATTCGACATTAAGTACCAACCCAGGACGGCAATAAAATCCTAGGTTCTGGCAGATTTTGTCGCCGACTGGACAGAAGCAATGGAAAAAATAGCAATGCCGGAGTCCGAGTACCGGGTCATGCACTTTGACGGATCCAAGATGAAGGAGGGCGCTGGAGCTGGTGTAGTCCTAAAATCCCCTAAAGGAGGCACAATGGAGTATGTATTGCAAATACACTTCAATGTCAGTAATAACGTGGCAGAATACGAAGCTCTGCTTCATGGCTTGCATATTGCAAAGGAAATAGGTGTTAAACGCATTTTATGCTATGGCGACTCGGATTTGGTACAACACCATCTCAACCAAACTTGGGATGCCAAAAACCCATCATGGCTGAATATCGGAGAACGGTGGACAAGTTTGCAATCTGTTTCTTTGGATTTGAAGTGCTCCATGTCAAAAGGGAGGAAAACTGGAACGCGGACGCATTAGCCCGCATGAGATCAGAAAGGGTAAAAATCCTACCATCAGGTGTGTTCGTCCAACATTTGTATGAACCATCGATAAAAGGTGGAGATGTTGATTATCCTCTGGCTTCCGAGTCAATTGAAGTCATGCTCGTTAACCCGGATTGGACAATTCCATATTTAAACTTCTTAGTTGATCAGAAGTACCCGGATGGAGCAGATGAGGTCTTTCAAAGACAGATACAGCGTCGATGCAAAGGATACACGGTAATCAAGGGTTGCCTTTATAAACGCAGTACTATCGGAATTTTTCTACGGTGAATTTCGCCAGAAGAAGGACGAGAAATTCTGCAAGAAATCCATGCCGGAGATTGCGGACATCATGCTCAGTCAAAAATCATAGTCAAAAAAGCATTCTGTGTAGGGTTTTTCTGGCTAACAGCCAAGACAGACGCCGAACACATAGTTAACACATGTGCCGGATGCCAATATTGTGCCAAGAAGACGAATATACCAGCCCAAGCACTCAAAACTATCCCTATAACATGGCCGTTTGCAGTCTGGGGGCAAGATATGATGGGGCCATTCAAAACTTCTAGAGGCGGACTTACACATCTACTCGTAGCAGTGGATAAATATACCAAGTGGGTGGAGGCTAAACCCATCAAAAAGCTTGACAATGTAACTGCCAGAAATTTTATCATTGACGTAGTCATGAGATACGGCGTTCCACACAGCATAATAACCGACAACGGGACAAATTTCTCTATTGGAGAGTTGGCAAAATATTGCCGACAAACGGGAATTCGCCTAGATCTCGCATCTGTGGCACACCCGCAATCCAATGGACAGGTTGAAAGAATGAATAGCTCAATATTGCAAGGAATACGTCCAAGACTCGAATCTCCTCTTCATAGAGCAGCTGGAGCATGGGTGGAGGAATTGCCCTCCATGCTTTGGAGTATTCGGACCACGCCAAACAGGTCGACAGGGCAAACCCCGTTTTTCCTAGTTTACGGAGCGGAAGCAATGCTTTCAACGGACATGCTCCATGATAGCCCAAGAGTGCAAGCTATCGATGACTCGGACGCCGAAAGCGCACGACAGGATGTCGTCGATCTGTTAGAAGAGGAACGAGAACTTGTGCTTCAAAGATCCGCCATTTATCAGCAGGGTTTACGACGCTACCATAGTCGGAAAATCAGGCATCGTTCTTTTAAAGAAGGTGACCTAGTGCTAATATTGGTGCAACAAAGAAAGCACAAACTGGCCCCAGTTTGGGATGGACCGTTTGTCATTAGCAAAGCTATGAAAAACGGGTCATACTATCTTGTAGACATTCGAGACACGGAAGACCATCCCGAAAAGCCGAATCGCAAAAGAAAGAGAAAGATAGATGATGAACTAGGAGAGACAAAAAGGCCCTGGAGCATCCAGCAGTTACGTCCCTTCTATACTTAGTTCAATTTCTATGTAAACATCTTTGAGATCATGAAATAAAGTTGTCGGAATTCATACATCTATGTTTTCTACATGTTCATTATAGTATAAAGCATATCTTTCGCCTTACCTATTTCCCAATGATCTTTCAAAATACTCAATGTTAACCCGAATTGTGCCTGCGTGCTCGGTGTTTAAAAACTGAATGATTTTCAGCCTACTAAAGGCTAAAGGAAACTCAGATTGTGCCTGCGTGCCTGAGTTTCATTCCAAAAAATTCTTACTATTCTCTAAGTATTATCTGATTGTTCATGTGCTGGGTCACTGGAGCTAGTAAGTAAAAATGCCTTTAGTATGATCCGTGTTTCCGAGTTTGAACTGGTCGGTTTTACCCAGTCACTTGGCATGAAGATTAAAATACTACTAAGCCATTTCAAACACTAAGGACAGTCAAAGCACATAAACCAGAGAACTTAGAAAATAAAGGAATATAAAACCCGGAAAACTTGCAAAGGATTTAATAGTATTAACTGCAAAAGGCGGAGTACTTGTTCATACAAATGAATAGAAGCATTACAATAAAGTTTACATTGTAAAGTTCAATAATGCTCCTATTTCCTATCTTTCTTATCCAGGGCAAGGAAAATT
Source organism: Alopecurus myosuroides (assembly GCA_028641055.1). Taxonomy (NCBI): domain Eukaryota; kingdom Viridiplantae; phylum Streptophyta; class Magnoliopsida; order Poales; family Poaceae; genus Alopecurus; species Alopecurus myosuroides. Next base: position 194,871,135 of record CM054061.1, read on the forward strand.
CTTCAAGCATCCAAGTCTTCTTCGCTGTTGGACTCCTCGGGGGGTGCTGGAATCTCTTCTTCCGGATAGGTGATGGAGACATTCACCATGGAAGCAATCTTGGTAGCATGACCTTTGATCTCATCAAAGATGTTGGTACGCTGGGTTTCCGTATACCCTTGCGGGATGCCGGATGCCACGCGCCAAGATTTAGTAGTGGGATAGTGCGTACGCATAATCCCTAGAGCCATGCGTGCACCACCCCGAGCTGCGGAGCGCAAGGTGGATTCCTTGACCTCCGCCACTTCCACGATAGCTCTCGGAAGTTTTCAACTTCCGAGATCCCCAGACTTTGCGGGAACATATTTGTTGTTGAGCAACATCCCCGCAGCTTTGATCGCGGTGAATACCTTCCCAAAATCTCGTATTTTCTCAATCCGAGTAAGTGCTGGGTCATCTCCTGTTTTTTCAGACAAACAACCAAAGGGTTAGTGAAAAATCAGAGAAAGAAAATAAAACATGGAAAATCCGGTAAAAGTAAATGACTTACCGAGGATCTTATCCATCTCAGATCCTTCCTCCAGGCGCAAGGTCAAGGCATTCTCCAAATCTCGGATGGTTTCCTTGTCCTTGTCAGCTTGCTGGGAGGCATTGGACCGAGCAATGCCAACAGCCAGCTGGCTGGCCTCCAGTTCTTTCTGAACCCTCATAAGTTCCTTATGAAGATCCAGGTTTTCCTGTTGGAGGTACTCAACATTGCCGGCGTCTTTGGCAATTTGTTTGGCTTTCACCAAAGCAGCTGAAAAGCAAGTAACAGTTCCAAGTTAGAAAACTCGGAAAAACACTTAGAAAGAAGGCATTAAAAAGAAACAACGGAGAAATACAATACCTGTTGTTTCCTCCAGCTGTTGCTAAGATGAGGCCAGCTCTGCCTCCTTAACATCAAGGATGGAAAGAAGGGTTTTAACCTCCTTGTTCTTGATGCTAAGCTTGCCAAAAACTTCCAGGTTTATTGTTTCAGCGGTTTGCTGAAACACGGAAATGAACCAGAATGCTTTAGTTAGAAACAAGCATGATAATGTTGAAAGAATTAAGTTAAAAGCATGCATTTGACTTAATGCTTGGGGGCTAGAGATATTACCTGGCTCATCCGCTGCAAGCCTGACAAGTTCTCGTTGAATTCCTTTATATATTCAGAAAAAAGAATCCCAACATGATGCAGTCCGTCTTGGATGACCTGACGAGGTGAAAACACAAAGTTATTTCGGACAATTAGCCTGCCTTGTGGCCAAGGACGGATCAGGGGAGCAGGAGCGAAGAACTTCTTAGCTGCCGGACGAATTTATCCGAGATCGTCAAAAGGCTCTTCCTTTACCTGGAAGTCCTTGTCAAAAGTAGGGATGGGCTCGTCTTCTTCAGATGTCTGAGAAGCTCCGCCCATCTCTGGTTCCGCCCTTTCCCTCGCAACCAAGTTGGATGCAATAGGCTGGCTGGACGGCTAGAATTGTTCGTTCGGGTTTGCAGTTTTATCTTCCCCACCGAAAGTTGTTGGAGTGGGTGGAGCTGTAGCTGAAGACGTCATTCCCTTGCCAGCAGTAGCCTTATATTTCTTTAGTTTCTTTGACTTTAAAGGAACTGGTGCAAGGCTGAAAGGGAAATATCCGAGAAGTAAATACCTCGAAGAACTAGAATGGAATGAGAGATCAAAAACCTCAGAAAAATATCTCGATGTGGCGATGGGAACTCCATCAAGATTTATCACCTCCTCTGTGATCACTTGCCTCTTGCGTTTACGACCGCCATAAAAGCTGGCGTGCAATTCGTCAAGTTTGGCGTCGGATGCAAAATCAGCTTCCGTGAGATCGTCGAACTACAGAGAGAACAAAAAATCCGACTAAGTCCGTGATATTCGGGAAAGATAAAAATCCGAGAGAATGTCAAATCAAGGAAAACCAAAAGTACCTTAGGGACAGGGTTCTCCTGATGATACATCTCCAGGCTCTCCTTATATTGGTCGCGAGTAGCGACCAATTGGTTGACTCGTTTCTTGAAATCCTTCTTTGTGAAGGCTTTGTCGGTCCCTCTCATTCCGTCTTCTGGGCCTTTGTATTCACAAAGAAGTTTAGGGCGGAGGGCAAGAGGTTGAATACGGCGACCGAACCAGCACAAAATTGTGTCTGTTCCGGTCAGAGTTAGACTGCGAGGAGGTAAGTTTGGCAATACGCTGTTTGATCTTCAATAGATCATCCGGCAAGGTCTGCACTGCTTCGACTGCTCAACTCTCTTGTGGAATGGCGGCGGAATTGATGAATGGAGGAACCCCGTTTTCTTTTCCGGGAAACGGGATGTCGTGATGATAAAAGAAAGAACCCGTCCAAAACTTGACGGATTCTGATGTTTTTATCTTTGGGTACCAGTCTTCCCTAAATCTCCGAAGAGTGAAAAAAAAATAGTCCCACAGATGGGAAGAACGCCCTCTGTAGGGTTACGCTTCACTCCGAAGCAGTATTGCCAAAAATCTAATCTAGGTGCTATTCCTAAATAACCTTCGAAAAGGGTTTGGAAGCCAGCTAGATAGATAATGGAATTTGGGGGAAGATTATGAGGCTGAACACCATACCGGTTGAGGACTTCTATGAAAAAGGCGGAAGGCGGTAATCCCATACCTCTCGCGATGTGGGAGGTAAGGAGAACGCGCTCCCCGTCCTTTGGCGTTGGCTCGGACTCGTCCTCTGGGTTCCGCCATTTTCCCTCCAGCATCAGCCCCTCCTTCTCCATTGTCGGAAGGAGGGAAGGTGGAATACTGCTCTAGCTCTAATTACCGACAGTTTCCCCTTCGTCTTCCGCCCCGGCGGCCGCAAGCTCCTCTCCGACGAGGATGATTTTTTCCTCCGCCGTCTTGGGCGTCAACGGCGGGGATGGAGCGGAGGAGGATCCCGCAAGATCGGTGGTGGCGAGAAGAATTTGCTCGCCCGCTGCACCGCTGGCAGCTTTCTCTGGCTCATCGCCAGTTGCACGAAATGGGGAATCCACCATGGGATCCATGGTGTTTATGATCTCTTCGATCTCCGCCGCGACGGAGCGGGCCGGAGAAGAGTTCGGTGAAGCCATTTGTTGGTGGCGCGGTGGAGAATCCGTGCGCTCCGGTGAGGTTCCGGACGGCGTGCGTTCGTACGTTCGCTGGAAGTTCGCTCTGCTCACAGTGTGCTTGGGCGCTGTGGAGGCGAGAGGAGAGCTGGGAGCAGAAGGTTTGCCGGAGAGGACGGAGAAGGCTATTTATAGCCGGAAATCCGTCGCGATGCGTGCTAACGGCTCTTTTGACCGTTGGATGATCAACGCGTGTCACTTGCCGGAAATTCCGGGAAATGAAACGACGGGTGATTATTGCTATCTCCTCGTTTCCCGCAAGAATCTGTCAGAGATACGATTCAGGGTTTCCCGCTCGAAACCCAAACGTCCCTTACGTCAGCATGATTAAAACGCTGACGTAGGAAGTTCCTTCTTCACGATGGATCGTGAAAGAAAAGACGGATTTTCTGGAATCCGAGTTTGGCGTTATAACATCCTTTTGAGGAAAAGAAGGATCAAGACCGCGAGCCGATATTTCTCGGAAAATACACATTTGGCGAAAGACGGCGAATCAGAGTCTTAATCCTTCTTGAGGGCTACTGTCGGATATATACCAAATAGGGGTATATCAGATGGTAGTCTAAAGTGCCGGATTACCAGGGTGGCCTAAATGGTAGTGGGCTACGGTCCATTGGGCGGCCCAGTAAGCTGACGCACGGAATCCGGATTCTAGAAGAACCCGGATCACGGCCCACGTGATCTGGCTTGGAGTAGAAGGCGGATTCCTTACTTTCCAAGTTAATAGTTACCGTAGTCTTCTAGGTTTCCTTCTCTGTATGCCCTAACCCGGCTATTATATAAAACCGGACGGGAGATAAGATAGACAAGAAGCTAGAGGCTAGCTCGCCGAGAGGTTGATCCTTGACGAGCAGCTAATAGAACCTCACATTGTACTCTGTATTTCCAGGCTTTAGTCCTGAATAGTGAGATTGCAGGAGTAGAAACGTCGCATTACTGCGTCGAACCTGGGTAAAAACTTGTGTCCTCGATCATCGTACAATCACGTCCCCCCACGTCTCTATCAGTAGTCTCATGGCACCCCCGTTTATGAAATCTACTACGATGTCTCATGGCCGGAGCGCCGAGGAGTATGCGAGCTGCTGCTGCCTCGACGCGGGCCGCAAAGGAGGCCCCTACTGTCGCCCGCGCCGTCAAATGTTGTTCCGCCAACAGCGCCGCCGCCGGGCGTCGCGATCGCCATGGTCAGGAGAGAGGTGGAGTAGCGCGGGGGGGGGGGGGGGAGTGAAACCTAACGCCTCTTCCGACACGGGCGTGTCCGAGCTGTGCCACGTCAGCGTAAGTGGTGGGCCCATCTTGTCGGGAAGAGACTCAATTCGTCTCCAATCGGTGTTAGGTTCGATTTGAAAAATCTTAGTACTAGACTGGTGGTTTTTTGCAATTCAAAGCTAAATTGGTGGTTTTCCGGAATTTTGGCTCTAAAGTGGTGATTTTATGCTAAAGACTATATTTGCTGAAACTCTTATTTGATGAGCCATGTTGCCTTGCTTCTACTTTCACCTCAAAGTTCTTGGAGCAGTGCATGTTGTATTCCGCTTCATCCTAGTACCAAATTCAGTACCGTGGATGGAGCATAATTTATGTCAATAATATAGTGTTGACAATTTCTAGAGAAGAAGGACACGGTTTTGTCAGCTTACCAGTTCCTTCTCTGAACTACAAATTACTTTTACCCTTGATTGTGTCTCAGGTCTTCTTGGTGAAGAAGTCCAATGTCTCCGCAATGTCAGCAATGATTTCGTCAATGACATATAAAGTAGTGTTTATCTGAACTTCAACGGCTCTGAAGGCCAGGTCTCTTTCCTTATATGAAGATAATCCACCGTCATGCTTCAATCTTGGTTCATGTTGGTGCTTCTCGTGCAATGTGCATGCTATGGGTTTTGTCTCTTGGTTCATGCGCTGGTTTCCTTGAAGTGGACATTGCTAGAGTGATCTTCATCGAGAACTAGGTCGGAGTGTGTGCGTTCTAGTGTCTTTGTGTGTTATGCGTGGGTGTAGCGCATGGTGTTCTTTTGGGATGTCTTATCAGTTTTTGTATAATCCCTTACAATCATTGAATTATTTGAATCCACCAAACCGCAAACTTAATTTTAAAAAAAGATGAAATTTAGATGGATATTAATTTGAAAAGGGGATTGGAACACACATACAAATTTCAACAGAGAATTCGACAGTTTCTTCTAAGATATGTAAAATGGGGAACATTTACTGTTCAGGGCGTTTCGTCAGCATATTTTTTGATTAATAAAGAATTAAAAGAAACAGGAAATAGAAAATCGACATGCTGCCTCATGTCCCCATGTACTATAACTTAACCAACGAACAAATGAACTTAGGATAGTGTACTTTGCAAGTTCTCATCGTACTCCAAAGGTTGCTAAAGCTAACTCTTGTCTAATCCTAATGGGTGATCATCCGAAGAGTGTCCGGAGAACGGTGTTTCCGAGCCCTGGAACGGCGGACAGGAAGTGACCGGTGCCGGGGAGCTCGTGGTAGTTGACCCACCCGAGGCTCCCAGCGACGTGCCGCTGCAGCGCGACCGGCACGAGGCCGTCCTCGTCGCCCTGCCACAGGTGCACCGGGCAGCCCTTGGCGGGCTCCGGCAGCGCCATGGGGTCGAACTCCCACTTGCCGAACATGACCGCCATGTCCCTGTAGTAGGACTCCTGGATCCCCTGCTGCGTCGCCATCTCCCTCTTCTTCCGCAGGGTGCCGTCGGCGGTGAGGGTGCGGCGGATCTCGGCGTCGCGCTTGTTGGGGAGGTATGTAGTGTTGTCGACGACGGTGGAGGTGGGCAGGGGCAGCCAGCGCTGCTCCATCCACCAGTGGAGGATGCCCGGGGCGTGGTGCGACACGCGCAGCGCCCACTGGTCGCCGCGCTCCTGCCGGCCGTACTCCCGCGCCGCGAGCTCCGCGGGGAACCCGGGCCACCAGTAGTTCACCACCGGCGCCAGCATGGCGGCCCCCGCGATCCGCTCCGGGATGTACCGGAGCGCGCCCCACACGGCGTGGCAGCCGAGGGAGAAGCCCACGACGTAGAACTTGTCGCCGAGCCCCAGCGCGTCGGCCAGGTCCTCCATGTCCAGCGCCGCGCTCTCCACGGAGCGGGCCGGGTTCGGGTCGCTCTCGCCGTACCCCGCGCGGTCGAAGCCCACCATGTACACGCCAAGCTCCTCAGCGACCTCCTGAAATTGTCGTTGTAGAGATGTGAGATGGTATAATATGAATACATTGGTGGCGTCGTCGAGACACACGTGACTATGTTATTGAGGAGCTCGCCGACCGGCCGGGCGGTCATCGAGAGTCGAGACAAGTAGTAGTACTAACCGGTGAGGCGCGGAGGCTGTCGAGACGGGAGCCGGTGAAGCCGTGGGAGAAGACGACCTTGAACCGCGCGGTCTCCCTGGGCACGCCGGACTCCTCGTACGCCAGGTGCCGCCCGTCCCTTAGACGGACCCGCTGCGCGGTCACGGGCGGGCCGCCGGGAGACCCGCACGGCGTCGGCGCCGGCGGCTGCACGGCCCGGCAGAGCCATTCGCCGAGCTGGCCGGCGAGCGGGCCCATGCCCGTACCCACCGGCGCCGCCGAGTAGTAGTACTGCGCCGCCCCTCGCCCCACGGCAACTGATCGATCCATGTGAAAATGAGACGGCCTGAATTCTGAAAAAGCTAGCTGGCTAGCTGCCGCCGTTGAGGTTCTGCGTGTTCTTGGCTGGCTTGCGCTGTGCTATGTTGTGGCCGGGGCGGTAGGTGGCGAGCAAGCATCGCGCGAGAGTGTTTATATATTGGATTGGATGCAGCTGGAGCTAGACGCGTGCGCGCGTGTGTGGTGCTGGTGCGGACGTGGTCGTGGGAGGGATTGATTCCTGGGTTGGTGAGCTTGGTTAGGATTTGGTTCGTTTTGGCCCCTGGCAAACGCGGTTTTTGACGTGCTGCCGTCGAAGAACTCGCTCTCCGGGAACAAACCAACGCCAGGTCTCCCAGAATCTTGGTCGCCTTTTCTCCTCTGTCTCGCCCGCACCTAGTACTGCCTACCCAACACTGGCGAGAACCGAAGTTTACTCTGTTCCGATCACCTGATGTTTCTGCGTGAATTTGACGGCTCAGAGCATCTCCACGGCCACCCATCAAATATGTATCCGGCACCCATCAATTGGACCCCTTTAAAAACGTCGGACCTCTGTCCGTGGATTTGATGGACGCACGGTGCCCCCAACCGGCTACCCTCAACGGTAGCCCTGTTTCGGTTTTGATCAAACTATTTTGTATTTGATGACACTCGATAAATTAGGTAAATAATAATTATATAGACACACAAATAATTTAACAGTTATTATAATAATTTAATATTTTAAATTCGTACGAACAAATCTTCGTAATCGAACTACTCGTTAGCTCTCTTAGCCCACAAGTGTGCCACAAAATCGGCCTGAAGTTGATGATGAAGTCTCTCGTCACGAATTTCCTGATAAACACCAAGAAAAACATCAAACTCGGTAGACACGCCTGGTTGTGGATCCGCAAGAGGGTCCTGAAAGTCGAATGGCTCATCGAACACCATTCCTATGTCTCGCTCATTCTCGATGATCATGTTATGCATGATAATACAAGAGTTCATGACATCACACATTTGATCTATCGACAAAGATAGACAAGGATATCTTACCACAACAAACCGTACCTGGAATATACCAAATACCCTTTCCATATTTTTTTCGTACGACCTCCTGTTTCTTTGCAAAAAAATATTTGCCTCACCCACGAGGTCACGGATTGTCTTCACAAAAGTATACCAATTGGGGTATATGTCATCTACTAGGTAGTACCCTCTGTCATATTCACGTCCATTTGATCGAATAGTTGCAGCCCGGAGCATGTCCTTCACCTAGTCTCTGAAATATTGGAGAGCGTTGCACCATGTTGAGATCATTGTGAGAACCGGTCATTCCAAAAAATAATGCCAAATTCAAGATTGTAATCAGCCACAGCCTCAAACATAACAGTGCACTTTCCGTGATGACCACCTTTGTACATCCCTTGCCAAGCAAATGAACAATTCTTCCAACTCCAATGCATGTAGTCGATGCTTCCAAGCATGCCAGGAAATCCTCTTGTTTGTCCTTGTCCCAACAAACGAGCCGTGTCTGCTTCATTTGATGATCTCTCATACACGGGGCCAAACACTGCAATTACTGTCTTGCAAAATCGAAATGTGACTTGAACGGCGGTGGTCTCAGACATACGAAGATAGTCATCCAATAAATCTGCAGGGATCCATATGCAAGACATCGTATTGCAGCCGTGCATTTCTGAAGAGATGAAAATCCTAGAAGCCCTGTACAGTCCCTTTTTATCTCAAATTAGTCGTCATACTCCCCGAACACCGTGCACAATTCGTCTGAATACTTCTCTGTTTATCCGAAAACGCTGGCGAAATTCATGAGGTAAGTTTGCCGGCGTGTCTGAGAAATACTCGTCCCACAAGAGTGTGTGTGGCCAGTTGCCCTTTGTCGGTTCTTGTTTGCCCTGCGCCCTTTTATTGATCCTCCATGCTTTGCCTCGGCTGCCTCCACGACCATCACCTCTAACAGAACTGCCATGTCCATCTCATTCTCCTCGTCGTCTGCAAGGATGGCCTCCTCCCCCCATTAGTTAGCAAAACATGATCTCGTCGTCACTATCCATACTATATTGGACAAAACCCAACCATTAGCCGTGAGCTAAACAAGTTTAACGACGGTTCATCGACCTAAGAAAAACGGTCGAACACCTTACCTACGAGGTGGAAGCGAGGACAACGACGACGGTTGAATGACCTGCGGCGACGCGCGAAAACGACGGGGAACGGCGACGAGCGGCGACGAATAGGCCAACGTCATACGTGCTCGACTCCTGCGTACAGTTGGCGACGACAAGGGTACCGGCGATGGTGCGAATTGGCGGCGAGAGGAAACAGCAGAAGGACGGAGGGAAAGGACTATAAGCCGGGTACGGTTTATCTCTATGACGGGTGGGAGCCGCCTGTCGGGTGGGGTGACCGGACAATGTCCGGCGCTCCATGAAGTCCCCCAAGTTTGACGGGTGGGTTGGAGGACCGGACATAAATTGGCGGTAGACACCTTTAGAGTGCCGCTGCGGTGTTTTTTTTAAGTCCGACCCCATTAGGCCTTTGGAGTGCCGTGGAAATGCTCTTATCAGGGTAAAACCAAAGTTCACTTGTCTAATAGAATATGATCCACTACTTGTCAGGAACTACCAAATTTGTTATACATGGGTGCTGCCGTAGTGGGTAGGAGCAAGCGTTGCGTGCAACTGACATACACGGGCATATCACGTCCACGCAACCACCACGTAGCTAGGCCGGGGAGCTCGTTCGATCTGGATAGCAGATGATTCCGTGATGTCCTCTCTGCTCAGTGATCCCATCCCACTCAGCATGGCACGTGCGTATAGGGGCACAGAGCGGTTTTCGACGCACGAGCCGGCCAACACGTGTGTGCCAACCACCACCCCGGCCACTCAGTAGATGTCGAAGCGACCATAGTGTTTGTATCTACCGGTCCACGATGATACACTATGATAGTTTCTTTTTTTTAGAACGGCGCGAATTGCACGCCCTTTTTTATATAGAAGAAAAGAGATAGTTACATAGAATCAAAGCAAGTCCATGCCGCCCTGAAAGGCGCTCCACACACAGCCCAAAAACAAGGAGAAAAACTACTCACAAACACTCTACAATTTTCCACCTAGCCGCCTCCTCCGTCAAGAAGTCGAGGAGCAAAGGTACCGTCCTGGAGGTACCCTTGAAAACTCTGTTGTTGCGCTCCACCCAGATTGACCTGAGAACCAGAAGCACTAGGGCCCTCATCTTAGTCACCTGACATTTCGGCCACCCCTCTACCACCTGGAGCCACCAAGCCTCTAAGGAAGAAGAAGGGCTAGGGGTCGCCAGAGGAGGGCCCCCACCCCCGCGTCGCCCTCCTCCGGCAACTCGGGGGGAAACCCTAACCCGCCGCCGCCGGCCTCCCTCATGCCCCTTTCCTCCGCATCGCTGCTGCCAGAGAGGCGTCGGCAAACAACCGCTGCGCGCGCCCTCATGAAAACGGCGGCGGGGCATCTTCTTTCCGCTCCTCGGGTGGGTTTTTGGTCGTCAGGGCTCTCGGCGCGCGTTTCTCCGGCGATTACCGGTGCATGGCGGCGTCCACGACATGGAGGTGCAGGGGAGGAGAAGAGATAGGGGCTGCAGGGAGGGGTGGTTTGTGGCGGCTGGGCGGGCCCAATCTGGGCCCCGCTCGGGCTGGACGGGCCGTGGCCGGTGCAGGCGCACGTCCGCCTCTGCTGGGCGGAGTGCTTGGGGCAGAATGGTGAGGGCTACGCGGCGGGTGGTGTGCGGGCGTTGCGGAGGGCGTTGGCTACGGGCGGCCGTCCGATTTCTGCAGCGAAAAGGCGCGATTTGGAGCAGTTTTTTGATCCCGGGTCGCTTGGATGAAGGTGGCGCGGCGGCGGTGGTCATGTGTCCGATTTGGCACAGGCCGGGAGGAGGTGGTGGTTCCGAAGCGGCAAATCGGGGTGGCATCTCGTTTTGGCGCTCTCCAGCTCCTGGATGAGAGGAAGCCGGGGCGGCGGCCCCGGGACTGTGGCTTCTTCGGCAGTGCGTCGCAGCAGGGTGGTCTCGGCGTGTGGTGCCGCGACCACCATGGCTTGCAGTGAAGGTCGATGGTCGGACACGGCGACAACCTCTCATCTTGCGGCTCCCCAAGATTTTTGGGCGGTTGGGTCAAACTCCAAGCGAAAGCCTTGCACGAGCTCCGGTTGGTGCCGACGACGGCGCCGCCTTCAGGCATCGTTCGATTCTTGTTTGCGTTGTTGTGGAGGCTCGACAACCGTCTTGACGCAAGCATTCCGATGATCTTCGGGCGAAAGCCTAAACTCCTTCGGGAGCGGATGACGGTGACGGACACGCCACTACCTTGTTGGAGGCGTCGTCTTGGAGTCATTGGCCTCGTGGTGTGGTGGGTTCGTTGCGGAAGGGTAGGAGGGCTCCGTGGTCGGGGAGGTGGTCAGTGGACGTCGGGGCAGCGACCCCGGATGGTGGTGGTACGTCGAGGCGGCGGCCTCAGGATCCATGGTGGGCAACGGCTTCATGGGTTGGCGTGGTTGCTTACATGGCTTGGGCGACTTGCTGGTGCTGCTAGGACGGTGAGTTTGTCTGCTCGGTCGACACGTCTCGATGGAGGCGGTCGACTTTTAGGCCGGCATGGCGACCCCGGATGTCGATGCGATGTCCCTGAGCAGCTTGGACTGCGAGCGGCGTCGTGGCTCGAGGGCGAGCGGTGGTACGTCGGGGTGGCGATCCTGGAAGGCGGTGTGCGTTGTGCTCTCAACCCCGTGTCGTGTGGGCGACAAGGTTGTTCGTGAGTGTCCCCTCGCAACGGTCGTGTACCATGACGGTTCGTGAGGGAGTTTGTATCCGTTTTCGGCCAGTTACCCGCTAATTAACCGGCCAACTCTCTTCTGCTTATTTAATGAAGATGACAAGTCTTTTGCCTCTTAAAAAAAAAGAATTGTTGATGCACGGACATATCTTATTATCTGTAGTAAGCTTAGCAATTGAACAAGTTTGTTGGTTTGATCGTGTATTATCTGCATTGTTCAAGGGGCCTCTTTGTTTCGCCAAACATTACTCCCTCCGTTTGGAAATACACGACTGAACTTATTTCAGAGTCCTGTATTTGCGAACAGAGTGAGTACTTTCATATTCGTGTTTGTATCATATTTGCTCCATAGGTATTTCCATATTCGTTTTCGGGGTTTCTATATCTCCAGAAAAGGTACTACGAAAACAAATACGGTAGGTACACTCATGTTGCCCATTCCCACTCCATTTTCATCTCACACGTGTGGAGTTGCATCGCTGGATTGACCCATCTAGAATGGACGGACCGGACCGGTCTAGCTAGCGATCGATGGAAAGCGTTGGTGGTCTTGACAAATTCGGCAGGCAGGTTGGTGAAGCGTTGAAAAAACCGAGTTGGTTGTGCACCGGTGTAGTAGATGCACGTACGCTCTTGGCTGGTTCTGCATCCATCTGACCATTCTCGTGTCTCTCCCACGGCTTCTTTTTCTACACTACCAGGGTATATTTCTTCGAGACATTATCTACTCCCAACGTTCTAGTTGTTGTAGGTGGTGGCAGGAAAGAATGCTTCAGTTCAAGCACTACACGGCGGGTGTTCAACTCAACAGATTGGGAATGTGCAGATGCAGCTAACCTGACTAGCTCTATCAGTTTCCGGTGACTGCTGTAACTGTCTTTTCGTCAAACTAGGCACCATTTTTTTTTAATCCTGCGCGCTGTTATTTCATACTACCTCTATTCGAAATTAGTTGTTCGTCTCAATACAGATGTATCTAGAAATATTTTAATGCGTGGATACATCCATATTTAGAGAAGCATAAGTCAACTAATTTGGAACGGAGTGAGTAATACCGAAGGGCAATTCTTACGGGGCTATTCAAATCGCGGACAAATTCGTCCCGAATTGATCCGTTTGAGCAGCGGTCGGGGGAGGAGGGGGGGGGGGGGGGGGGGGGGGAGACGGAGAAATAGGAATGCGCCCTACGGGTAGGCATGTAAACGGATCAGATAATGCTCTCTCCATATCCTTTATCATTTTTTTTGTCGGATAGGGATGGGGATAATATCGGACTACAGATCGGAAACGGAGCCGATTCAGATCGAAAATGGGTGAAACTTATCGGATAAATATGTACAAAAAGACGTAATGTCATCATGCAAAAAATAACACTAGAGAGCAGCCAAACGTTCAAAATTATCCCAAAACAAAGATAGTAATTAAATAGTATTTAAAGTGTCAGAAAATGATGGATGATTTGCAATATGAATTTGCAACTAGGGACTTTTGTACGGATAAATAACAGCTCATCTCTTGACGGATTTTCCCCGGAAGCAATTTGTGCATGGCGTCAAGATGTTGAAGGTAGGTTATACAAAACTATGAGCGGGTGATTTGGTCTATGGGTCAATGGTTAAATGTATATTTAGGATAATAGTGCTATGTTAATCGGATTATCCTAATTGATAAGGACGGATAATCCGTAAATAAGTGTGGATAAGCCGTATCCGTCGGATAATAGCAATATCATATCATGTACCATATCCGTCGGATATCCGCTTGACCAAACTCCATATCCGCGTCCGTATCCGGTGGATTCCTATTATCGCATGCCATATCCTTAAAAACGGATTCAGATGCGGATTCGGGGCGGGAATTATCCGTACCATTTACATCCCTACCTACGGGGCTGCTTACTTCGTGGGTGGGGGTGGGGGGGGGGGCACGAACGGCTTATTTACATAGAAAAAACCTAACTAGGGTTGGGCCGCCTATCGTCGGAGCTAATCGTCAAGAATAACGTAGTCAGGCTCGCGGTACAGGTGGCCCGGCAGGCCGGAAGGGCGCGGCGGCGTAGCCAGCTGGGTGGGGGCCGGTGGCGCCTCCGACAGCTCTAGGGGCGGCCCAGTACACTCCTAGGACTGGCCGACGAGGGGCAGCGCTCCAGGCCTTCCCTCCTTGTCCTCCGCTGTCGCGCGCGCCTCCTCCTCCATGGCCGCCCAGGCCGCCTCCGCGGCCTCGCGCTCCTCCTCCTCCTGGCGCTCCCCGGCTTCCATGGAGGAGTCGTGGAGGGTCGCGCCCAGGCCCTCCCACAGCGCGACGTCGTCGGGCAGCTCATCGTCCCCCTCGTCTTCCTCCTTAACCGGGACGCGCGGTGAGCTGCCAATGCGCAGCGGCGTGACAGGGGACGGCGGAGGGACCTGCGAGGGACCCCGCGCGGAGCGTGCCCCGAAGTAGGCACACCGGCGGAGGTCGTGCTCCTTCGTGAACCACGTGTCCTAGTGGCGGGAGTCAAGGGCGAAGGCGGGGTGGTCGTGGAGGTTGAAAGATCATCTTCCATTTTGATAATTGATGACAACATAACTAACGGACTAATCTATATTTAGAACATTTGCAGAATTTATTTGATACCTATGAAAATGCCAAAGTATTCCAAATAAACATTCTCAAAGGCCTACAATGTTTATCCTAAAGGAAAGGGCTCAAAAAGACAAACTTGGGGAGCAGTTTCTACAGGCCGCGGAGGCTCCGGTGAAACCACCGGAACCTCCGCCCCCTTGCTGTTTCTCAGCATATCCCAGGAGCGGGGCTCCGGTGGAGGCTCCGGTGTTGCCTCCTCCAAAATCATCTTCGGGTTTCTCACGGAGGAGGCTAGGGCAGAACTCACCGGTACCTCCGCCAGTTCCATTGGGCTATAGGGGGCTTGGGTATCGGTGGAACCTCTGGTGCAGGCTCCGCTAAAAACACCTTTGGGTTCATACGAGCGGAGGCTAGGACAGAACCCACCGGAACCTCCAGTGGACAGAACCTCCGCCAGCTCCACCGGAGCCTCCGCCACTGAAGTACCCACAGAGAGGAAAAGGAGCCGCGCGATCTAGTGCGTATGAATACCATCGGAGCTTCCGGTGGAAACACCGGAACCTCCGGTGCTGCGCGGGAGAGGGCAACGGTTCGATTGGGAAGGGGTATTTAAAGCCCTTCCCCTACCTCTTAAATGCTACGCTTTGCCCACTCTCTCCCCTAGCCATTAATGAAAGCTTCAACCTCCTAGATCTCCCTCTCCAACCACCCAATCACTCCATAAGTTTGTGGAGAGCTAGAGGAGACCTAGATCCGTGATTCCACCAAAGGAATTGCAAATCCATCCATGACATCCTAGTAGATCTATAATCCTACTTGAGGCCTAGAAACCTTAGTAGATATTGTGCTTGTAGCTTCCACCTTGTTGCAAAAAAGCTTCGGATTGTTTGAGAGCCTCCATCCATCTTGTGGAGTGTCCTCAACCTCGTGTAAGGATTTGGTCAACGCCTTCAAGTCGACCTCATAGTGGAAACGAGAATCTCCCTCACTTGAGAAGCTCAAGGAGAATAAGGTGTGCACAACCGTGCTATTGAGGAGCGCCTAGGTGGCTCCCCACCTCTCCAACGTAGACGTACTTATCTTGAGAAGGAACTACGGGAAACATATCATTGTCTCCTTGTTTACACTTGTGGTTTATCTTGTTACCTTTTGTTTTACTTCCGTTGCGTATCTTATCTTTTATCACATAGGTTTCTCACCTAGTTGCACATCTAGAGAACCTTGTTTTATCTTGTTTAGCCATAACTAAAAGGAAAAGAATAAAAAATGGCAGTCAACCTATTCACCCCCCCCCCCCCCGCTCTAGTTGACCATAGTGCACTTTCAATTGGTATCAGAGCCTCGGCTCTTGCTAAGGGCCTAACCGCCTTAGAGTATAATGGTCAATGAAAATGAGCCCGGCGGTTCTAATGTGGAAATCGCGAAAATGGTCGACACTATAACTAACCTACAAGAAATGGTTGGAACTCTCCAAACCGAATTGTCCAAGGTTAGTTCTAGTGTTGGCTCGGAGGTTTCTAGCATAAATAAAATGTTGGAGGCCATGATGGGAAAAACCAAGGAGCTTGAGGAACCACTCCCCACCGTCGAAGATGTTAGCTCGGATGATGAGTCCATTCCTTACATCGCCGAAATAGAAGCTAACATTTCCTTAGTCAAGGAAAAAGCCAAGGCAAAAGCCGATAAAAAGGCTAAGGGCGGTGGGAGTTCCGAAGGATCCAAGTCTCAAACGTCTAATGGTTCGAGGTCTAACTCAAGAATTCCACCACCTTCCAATTATGAATCTATTCATCCCATTACCACAATGCCACACATTCTAAATTTTGGACTTCCTCCCATGCTTAACACTAATGAATTTTCTTCTTGGAAGTTCGATATGAAGTCTCATATTTCAGAGTCTTGCATCGCCTTATGGAGGAGTGTTCTGTATTGATTCCATCCTCATGATGCAAGCAACTTGACTCCAAGGTAGGACATTGAATTTCAACTCAAATATACCGCTCTTGTCACTATTCAAAAGGCTCTCCCAAGAGAACATCTTGAACACATCCGCGGTATGAAGACCGCCAAGGAGGCTTGGGATAAACTTGACTCCTTGTTCCAAGGAAATGCTAGCATCCAATCCTCCAAGTATGATGTGGCACTTGACAAATCCAAGAACTTTGTCATGCTTGAGGATGAGAGTCCTGAGGAACTATATAGAAGAGTTGTCACCCTTGGCAATCAATTGTGGAACTTTGGAAAAGAGGAAATCTCCGATGAGTGGATCAAGAGGAAGTTTGTCAAGGCCATGACACCTTTTGAGAAGAACCTATCCACTAGTATCCAAACAACATCGGATTACAACTCTCTCAACTGCATTGGTGTTCTTAGTGAGTTCATAGTCATATCCCTATCTCACAAGAGCGCGGATGATGCTCTCGCTCGCTCAAGAGGAATTGGGAAGTCTCCCAACCTCGCCTTAAAGTCTAAGGCGATTTCTCAGATAGAAGAAGTGGATGAGGATGATGAGGATTGTGAAGACACATACAAGGGTGCTCATAAGTGCATCGCTCTTGCCATGCATGGCTATTGGAAGAGATGGGAGGCTCACAAGGCCGATGCTCCTAGACCCTCGAGAAACAAGATCTACAAGAAGAAGGGGGAGCGTCCAAGGACGTGCTTCAATTGTGGGAGTGCAAATCACTTCGTCAAGGAGTGTCTTTTTGAGCCAAGAGAAGATAATGAAGGGAAGCTTGTCCACAAGAACAAGAACAAAGCACCACAAAACAAGAACCTTGCTAGAAGAGTCCCAAGGGATCTATATGTTCAAGAAGGGCCCACATTGGAAACATACTACTCCAGAGATGAAGGAGAAGATGAATTCGTAGGTGTGGCCCACATTGCCATAGCTACTTGTTCCTCTTCATCGGTCTCTCTATTCAAATCCCCCAATGAGAAGGCATTGATCCGACCTACATGTCTCATGGCAAAAGCCACCATGGTAATATCTTCCACCTCTAAGCCTGTTACTACCAGTTCTCCCTCATTGTTGGATTGTGTTGAAAACATTGTCAATGAGTATGAGGAGGCCAAGAATCTAGGCTCTTGGTTATCTAGTCTTGAGGGTGAAACCAAAGAAAAGGTTAAGGCCCTTTTGAGGCAACTTGATGATGCTAACTCTCTCATTGATGAGAAGGAATAGATCATAGTGACCTTGGAAAGTTATGGTGGTGGCCATGAGAACAATGACAAGGATCCTGTAGAAGCTCTTGAGAAAGAGAGATCCATAAGAGCATCTATTGAAGAGAGATTATCTAGTCTAGAGGATACATACGCCATTAGTGTTTACAAAATTAGGAAGGATAATGAAAAATCTCTTGATCTACTTAAAATCTTTCAATAAGAAGAGTTGAAGCTAGGAATGGCTCATGAGAGACTTGCTGAGCGTCATGAAAAACTAGAAAAGGAGTTCACGTCTCTTAAATAAATTCATGAGAAACTCACCACGTCTCGTAATAAGCTTCTAGCTCAACAATCTAATAAGAAAGTGATACCTTCCTCTACTAGCATTGTTATCACGCCCACCTCTTGTGCGAAGAGAATGAAGGAAATGAAGGAAAGCTTGTTCGAAGGACAAGAACAAAACTCCACAAAACAAGAACCTTGCTAGAAGAGTCCCAAGGTCTCTATATGTTCAAGAAGGGCCCGTATTGGAAACATAATACTCCGGAGATGAAGGAGAAGATTAACTCGTAGGTGTGGCTCACGTTGCCATAGCTACGTCTTCCTCTTCATCGGTCTCTCTATTTGAATTCCCCAATGAGAAAGCGCCCATCCGACCTACATGTCTCATGGCAAAAGCCACCGCGGTAATACCTTCCACCTCCAAGTCTATTGCAATTAGTCCTCCCTAATTATTGGACTGTGTTGAAAATATTGTTGATAATGAGGAGGAGGCCAAGAATCTAGGTTCTTGGTTGTCTATCCTTGAAGGTGAGACCAAGGAAAAGGTAAAGGCACTTTTGAGGCAACTTGATGACGCAAACTCTCTTATAGATGAAAAGGAAGAGATCATCGTGACATTGGAGAGTTACGGTGGTGGTCATGATAGCAAAGACAAGGAGCTTGTGGAAGCTCTTGGAAAGAAAGATCCATGAGAGCCTCTCTCGAAGAGAGACTATCTAGTCTAGAAGAGACTTATGCTATTAGTGTTTCCAAACTTAGGAAGGATAATGAACAATATCTTGCTCTTCTTAAAACTTTTGAAGAATAAGAGTTGAAAGTAGTAATGGCTCATGAGAGACTTGTTGAGCGTCATGAAAAACTAGAAAATGAGTTCACGTCTCTTAAAGAAATCCATGACAAACTCACCATGTCTCGGAATAAGCTTCTAGCTCAACAATCTAATAAGCAAGTGACACCTTCCTCTAATAGCATTGTTATCATGCCTACCTATTGTACTACTACTAACATTGTAGGAAGAGATAAAATTCTCAATGATGCCATAAGCTCTCAAGGATCTAAGAAAGGCAAGGAAGGGATTGGCTTTCTTGCCAAGTCAAACAAGAAAACCAGGAATGTCACCTCTTCCTCTCGTAATGTTGTCTTTGTGAAAGAGGGAGAGGTGACCAAGGAGAAGGAGACCAACACTGCAGTGGGTGGTGATACCTCTAGGGGGAGCATCACTCACAATGACTTTGCCGGAAAATATAACCCCTCTTATGTTCTCATGAAGTCTAGAGATGGTCATATTTTTGCTAAATACGTCGGTACTTCTTATGGTGATGATTATCATTGGACTATTTGGATTCCTAATACCCTTGTTACTAACAAAAGAGGGCCCATTGAAGGATGGGTACCTAAATCAAAAAATTGATCTCTTGTAGGGAAGTGCTTCCGGGTCGGGTAGATGGACAGTGGATAGTGGTGCATCCCAACATATGTCTGAAAGCAATGACACAATGAGTAATCTTGAACCTCCATTACCTCATCTCAATTGTGTCACTATTGGTGACAATTCCGAACTTAAGGTATTGGGACGAGGCAAGGTGGCTATCTCAAATGATTTGTCAATTGAGAATGTTCTCCTTGTTGAGTCCATTGGTTATAACTTGATGTCCGTTCTCCAACTTGCAAATTGTGGCTTTACCTCTTTCTTTAATAAAGATAATGTGATTGTCACTTGGGAAAAAACTCTTAAAGTACCCTTTGTTGGGTTTGTCGAGAACGGCATGTATGTAGTGGACTTTTCTAAAGGAGACACGTGTGCCGCGACATGCCTAATGGGTAAAGTTGATGTGGGTTGGCTTTGGCATCGCTGGTTAGCCCACACCAATATGAGAATGTTGCATGACTTTCAAAGTGGAAATCATGTTCTAGTACTAACCAAGGCTAAGTTTGCTAAAGATCGTGTGTGTGTAGCTCTTGCGCCTTTGGTAAGCAACATGGGGAACTTCACCCAACCAAGACCAATATCTCCACCACAAGAATTCTCGAGCTCATTCACTTAGATCTCTTTGGTCCACTATCTTATGATAGTCTCGGAGGAAAGAAGTATTTCTTGGTGATAGTGGATGATTATTCAAGATATTGTTGGGTGTATTTCTTCAAGAGGAAGAGTGAGACTCAAAAGAGAGTCATCAAGTTTATCACTCTAGTGGAGCGCCAACACAATGCTTCCATATTGGTCAATCCGGAGTGATAATGGCTTGGAGTTCAAGAACTATACCGTTGAGGGTTCTCTTAGTGAAGAGGGTATTGCTCATCAATATTACACTCCCTATACCCCTCAACAAAATGGTGTTGCAGAAAGAAAGAACCAGACTTTGATGGATACGGCTAGGACAATGATTGCAGAGTTCTCTTCTCCTTATAACTTTTGGGCCAAAGCCGTCTCCACCGCATGTCATGCTACCAACCGGTTATATCTACGCAAGATCTTGAACAAGACTCCCTATGATATTCTCAAGGGAAAGAAACCGGACGTATCTTACTTCAAGGTCTTCGGTTGCAAGTGCTTCGTTCGCAAGAAAGGTAAACATTTGTCAAATTTTGAGACCAAATCTTATGAGGGTATCTTTGTTGTCTATGCCACAAATGCTCACGCCTATAGATTCTACAACAAGTCTACCGGACAAGTTTAAGAAGCTATAGACGTGGTGTTTGATGAGGATAACGGCTC
Source organism: Alopecurus myosuroides (assembly GCA_028641055.1). NCBI lineage: Eukaryota > Viridiplantae > Streptophyta > Magnoliopsida > Poales > Poaceae > Alopecurus > Alopecurus myosuroides. The sequence continues at coordinate 194,891,423 of CM054061.1, forward strand.
CCAAGTGGGGGGCGTATAGATCATGGTGTTGTAGGAGATGCAATTCCTCCCATCATCATAAGAATAATGGGGATTGGTGAAATAATTCCCATTGAGGGTTACCGGATGACTGAGGGAGAAGGACTATGCCCCACTCAAGTGGAGCCATTGACTACACCCATTGATACACAAGCTACCCAACAAGATGCACCAAGCCCTCAAGCTAATGATCAAGGTCAAGCAAGTAATCAAGGCCAAACTAATGATCAAGGTCAAACAAGTGATCAAGGCCAAGATGAAGATGGACATGTCTACGATGTAGAAGGTGATTCTCAAGAAATATCCAAGGAATCTTTGGAGGATATGCTAGCTCTTAGAGCAAAGAGAAGGCTACAAAATCTTGAATGAGCGGGTCACACGGAGGACAAGATACTTGGGCAAGTTCATGGAAGGGTTGTCACTAGAAAGCAATTGGCGGATTTTAGCAATGCTCATGCTTTTGTCTCTTTCATTGAGCCCAAGAAGGTCTATGAAGCTCTCGAAGATCAAGATTGTCTTGAAGCCATGCATGATGAACTCAACAACTTCGAGCGCAACAAGGTTTGGAATTTAGTGCCAAGACCCAAGGATTGCAAGAATGTTATTGGAACCAAATGGGTGTTCAAGAACAAGCAAGACAAAGATGGTATCATCATCCGCAACAAGGCAAGATTGGTGGCCCAAGGGTTTTCTCAAGTCGAAGGTGTTGATTTTGGTGAAACCATTGCCCCTGTAGCTCGTCTTGAATCCATTCGCATCTTACTTTCTTATGCCTCACATCATAATTTCAAGGTAGAAAAAATGGATGTTAAGAGTGCTTTCCTAAATGGTCCCATTAATGAGTTAGTACATGTAAAGCAACCTCCAGGTTTCGAGGATCCCAACCACCCCGATTATGTCTACAAACTCTATAAGGCACTCTATGTACTTAAACAAGCTCCACGTGCGTGGTACGAGCACCTTAAAGAGTTTCTAGTGGATCATGGGTTTAATGTTTGTTTAATTGATCCCACCTTCTTTACCAAGACGGTTGGAGGTGAGTTGTTCATATTCCAACTCTATGTGGATGACATCATTTTTGGGTCTACTAACACTTTGTTCAATGAAGAGTTTTGCAACCTTATGACAGATAGGTTTGATGTCTAGGATGGGAGAATTGGTGTATTTCCTTGGCTTTGAAGTGAATAAATATCATGAAGGAACTTTCATCAAACAAGCCAAATACACTTAAGAGATTCAATATTCATGATGCCAAGCCTATGAAGACTCCCATTTCCACAACCCTTGACTTGAAACCCAACCCTAATGGTAAAGAGGTAGATAAAAAGGTATACTGCTCCATGATTGGCTCTTTGCTTTACCTTTGTGCATCCGGATATCATGTATAGAGTAAGTAAATGTGCAAGGTTTCAAGCCTCTCCGAGGCAAAGTCATTTGGAAGCGGTCAAACGAATCTTTAGATATTTAGTTCATACCCCAAATTTTGGTCTTTGGTATCCCAAGGGTTCAAGTTTTTAGCTCATTGGGTATTCGGATGCGGATTATGCGGGAGAGAAGACGGATAGGAAGTCTACATCCGGGGGTTGCCAATTCCTTGGTATCTCCATGGTGTGTTGGTCTTAAAAGAAGAAAAACTGCATTGCTCTCTCCACCACCGAGGCCGAGTACATTTCTGCAGCAAGTTATTGTGCCCAATTGCTTTGGATGAGGCAAACCTTGAAGGATTATGGTATTAATTTTGACAAGGTGCCTCTTCTTTTTGATAATGAGAGTGCTATCAAGATCGCCTACAACCCCGTTATTCACTCCAAGACGAAGCACATTGAGATCCGTCATCATTTTATTTGGGATCATGTTGAGAAATGTGATATTGATCTCTCATAAGTATCCACCAAGGATCAACTCGCAGATATCTTCACGAAGGCACCTGATGAACCAAGATTTAGAGCTTTGAGGAATGAACTAAATGTCATAGATTCATCCAACTTCACTTGAAACCTTGCATAAGTACCTTCACTATATGTGTTATTAAGTTCGGATGTAGGCATGGACATAGGGGGAGCGTCACTCAACTCATGAGTGTACCCTCCTCTTATTACGAGGAAATCAATTCTTCATTGCATATCTAGTCATTTTGTGACTTATTGTGCTTAATTGTGAGTAGTACTATTGGACTCAAGATACATCTTCGCGGTGCCAAAGTACACACTCAAACATGGTGGACACGGCCACTGATGACCACAAGTATAGGGGACCGCAATAGTATTCGAGGGAAATAAAACCCAAATTTATTGATTCGACACAAGAGGAGCTAAAGAATATTTATTAGCCTTAGCAACTGAGTTGTCAATTCATCTGAACCTCAAAGTAGACTTGCTTGCAACAATTTATCAGTGGCAACAGTTTTATAGCAGCAGTAGAAATAAAATAACAGCAGTAGTAAAATAGTAACAGCAGTAGCAATCGCGGAAAACAACAGGATGTGAGTACCGTAGGCATAGAGGGAATGGATGAACGGGTGTTGCATGGATAACAAGGGTCATGTAATAATAATAACGTGGGCATTGAAGATAATAATTATAAAGTATCAAACATGTAGGAAAACCATAGACATGTGTTCCAATATAGTCGTACGTGCTCGCAATGAGAAACTTGCACAACATATTTTGTCCTACCAGCCCCTGGCAGCGCGGCCTCTAGGGAAACTACTGGAAATTAAGATGCTTCTTTTAATAAAGCACCGGAGCAAAGCATTAACACTCCGTGAACACATGTGATCCTCACATCACATCCATCCCCTCCGGTTGTCCCAATTTCTGTCACTTTGGTGTCTCGGGTTCCGGACAACAATGTGTGTAAACAACTTGCAGGTATGATCAAGAAACATAATTATACTCATGAAACAATAACATGTTCAGATCTGAAATCATGGCACTCGGTCCCTAGTGACAAGCATTAAGCATAACAAGTTGTAACAACGGTAGAAAACACTAACAATGGATACTAGGCACTATGCCCTAACAATCTGGCATTATTACGTGATCAATCTCATCCAATCCCTTCCATCTCTCTCAGCCTACAGCGGGGTGTATTCACTCAGGGATGGGGGAAACATGGATGGTTGATGGAGAAGGAGTGGCGGTGTTGATGGAAATGATCTCCATCGAATCCCCGTCCCGGCAGGGTGCCAGAACAGGAACTTCTGATCCCCGAATTGAGTTTCAGGGTTGAAGGCAATATGTAGTCGAAAAGGGAGTCCAAGGGGGTCCAGGGGTGGCCCACACCACCTGGCGGCGCGACCTAGGGGGCGTCAGGGATGGTTTGGCCACCTCCTGGCCCCTCTCCGGGTCTCCTTCTGGCTCCCGGGGTCTTCTGGTGTTTTAGGGCCAATGGGGTCTTTTCTGGGCAATTTCCCGAAAGTTGGTTTTTCTGCACAAAAACGAGACAACAAGGTAATTCTGCTGAAAACAGCGTTGGTCCGTGTTATTGGTATCCAAAACTCATAAGTTTAGAGGAAAACAATAAGAAAGTGTTCGGAAAAGGAGATACATTTTCGACACATCAACTCCCCCAAGCTTAGCTTAGTGATTGTCCTCAAGCAATTAAGTGATAACTGAGTGCGATAAAAGACTTTTACGAACATATTTGTTTCATATGATGTAAATACACTCACTATATGATCAAGTGCTGAGGCAATTCATAATAAAATGTATGGAAAATAAAGGCTGCCCGGCAGGTATGCAAACCATGAAAAGATGCCAACAAACTAATAATAGACAACATGAAGTATACCAATATGCAGGATTGCAATGCTCATAATAGGGTATGATAAAGTGTACTCGCTTGCCCTTAATAGTGGAGCAAAACATAAATGCTAGGGCACCTCTGAAGGTTAAATGAAGACTAGAAATAAAGATATCAAAGATACAAGCATCAAAGTTATACCACTATCAATCGTGTTCTGGGACAAGCACAATTCACTAAGAATAACATCCATGCTCTCCAGAAGGTGCATAAAGTGAGAAGGTGAAGATTCAACATAAAATTAAAAGAAAGGCCCTTCGCAGAGGGAAGCATGGATCACTCATGTGCTAGAGCTTTTATTTTATTAAACAGAGGCATAAAATATTTTTAGAGGGGTGTATGCTTATGTCAACGAATGGTAAACAGAAAATACAGTATGTCACAAGCCAACTAGATTTCACAAGAGCGGATCCCATTTGAAGGATGCAACTGGTCTAGAAGGTCATCCCTCTTTCTCTTTTGTTTACATGATTATGCTTTGACTGATAAATCAGAGGCAAAAATAGTGAAGAGAATTTGTTATATTAATTTGGGGTTGGGCACCCCGCTGCCAGCTCTCTCTCAGTTGGATAAGCGGATGAAGCCACTAGTCGAGAGTGTGAAATCCAATCAACAAGTGAGATAAAGATTCTCTATTTACGTCCTCATGAGATAAAACAGGAATAAATTTTTTAGCAAGTTTTAGAGGTAGCAAATGAGCAATTTACTTGGAGTAGCAGTTAAATACCACATATAGGTAGGTATGGTGGACACAATTGGCAAGCTTTGGTTTTTGGGAGTTGGATTGCACGAGTAGCATTTCATACTCAGTACAGGTGAATGCTAGCAATAGACGGGGAGCGACAATCTAGAAAGCGATAGCTGTTATAATCATGCTTGCGACAAAACAAAATTAACACGGGCATAAAAGTGATACAAATACTCTGCAGCAAAATAAATCATCAAGGCTTAAGTGACTTTTTGTTTTCAGTCATATCATGCGTGAGCATGTGCCAAGTCGATTCAAGCGAAACAAACAGAGGGAGATACCACAATGTCATACCCTTCTATGAATAAAACAATACCAGCAAACATCCATACGACAAGCTATCTTATATTAATAAGTTGGAACTAACACGTGAGAGCACGAACTACTAAGCATCAATTAAATAACATATACCTTACATGAACAGACTAAGCATGTTCACACGACGAGTATATGTACAAAAATTAAACAAATAGAGTTCATACCAGCCTCTCACCACAATATGGATTTTCGTAAATCATCATTACTGCTCTTCACTTGTGTGGATCGAATAATATGGAATGATAATCAAGCTCCAATGGAGACACGGAAATCCGGTGAACTCTCCAACAACTTTACAAAACCAAAGAAGAATAACAAATATTTTTGGGTTTTCGAGTATTAAACCAAAACGAGAAAAGAAAGCAAACCAACAAAACAAACTAAAGAAGCAAACAAAGAGAAACAACAGAAATATTTTTGGTCTTTTGTGTTTTGGAAAACAAGACAAAAAACGATAAAACAAAAAGAAACGAAAGAAAACCAAAGAAGCAAAAATATGGATATACAAAGAACCGACCGAACATGACATAAAAATGAGTATGATGTCGGTATACCTCCCCCAAGCTTAGGCTTTTGGCCTAAGTGGAGATCATTCACCAAGGGGACCACGAGGAGGCGCCCCCGTAGTATGCCGAGGAGGAACCTTCCTCCCCATATGTGCTCGAGGACGCTCCGGCGTACTGTGTGGTGTAGTCCTCAGAGGGCGCATCTCGCCTCTCCTGCTGCCTGTAAAACTCCATAGTGCTTAGATGCTCATCTATATCCTCCTTGGAGCGCGACCATGGGGACCTGTCAACTTTGAACAAAACAGGCTACCACAAAATAACTTCCCGCTCATTTCCGTCAATAAATAGAACTCTATATACTAAATGATTAGCAGTAGAGCTAGCAGTAACAATTATGGGACTTCATGGCAGCGATATTAAGTCTACATGGAGCAATTATTTCATCATCAGGAGAATAGAAACATTTAAAGCAGTTGCTACACGTGTAGCAATAATGCCCCCAAAATAGGCCCATTAGCAGCAAGGCGGTGTGCAACAAGTGCACCAAGGCTTAACTTCGTGCTACGGTTCAGCGCATCATCAATGAAAGTAAGGTGATAACTAGAAATGTTACTAGTGTTTTCCCTACCCAGGATACTAGTAACAAGATAGTAAGTAAAATATCTAAGGGCAGAAAGTTGGATGTTCCTTATCTTTCCACGGTGGGATGAACGACCATCATCATTGGTGATTTCTCGGTAGAGCCCCTGGAGATCTGCTGGTTTATCATGAATACTGATCATTGTCCCGGAAGTGTTGTACCTACAATAGCACAAAAATATACACGGACAAAGAAACATGACTACTATATAACTTGAAAGCAACAGTTGGACCAAAATGTGTGTTCTGAAATTTAAAGCTCTCAACAAAAGTTTTTGTGAGAGTGGCGTACTGAGGGCTTTCAACCTCCATAAAGTTGGTTAGACCAACTATTTCAATAAGCATACGAAAGTAATCTAATAAACCTGCACTTCTTAGAAATGTAATGCAAGGAAAGCTAGATGGGTTAACGATACCATCACCTCCCGCATCGTCAATAGTCGGTGCAATAACGTCTTCATTGTATGATGGCCTCACTAAAGCGGAAGAACGTGAGGGCCTTGTTCTCCTAGGAGCATCACTCCTAAATATCTCTCCAAAATTATGGCTATCCATCTCTGAAATTTTTCAACAATCATCACAAAAATTGATTTCAAGCAACTATAAGGTGGAAACTACTATAGAGACTTATAGGAGAGCTAAACATGCATCAAAACTAAATTATTTCTACTCAAATCAAGCATGCAAACTCACATAAGATGTCACCTACAGTATCAAAATACTCAAGAAATAATCCACCAAACAAAATTCTACTTGGATAATCAGAGGAGTCACATACCGGAGAGCAAATGCACTAAATTTCAGTACAAATAATGGGTCGAGAAAAGAGATCGAAAAATCTCTAGGAAGAACAGTAAGGACACGGGTTCCAGGAAATGTTTTTCGTTCGGGGGTGAGAGAGAAGACTTTGGCAGTGGAGAGAATAAGTGGAGGGCCAGGGGCCCCACACCATGTGCTGGGGCCACTAGGGGCAGGCCGCGCCACCCTATGGTGTGCCTGACTGGAGGGTCCCCCTGGGGTCTCCCGGGTGGCTTTCTGCCTCATTTTGAACGTAAAATTTATTATAATTTTTCTGGAATTTTTCGAGAAACTTTATTTTCGAGGTTTTATCAGAATTTAATAATTAATTATAAACTTGGAAAACAATTATGAAAATGTGGAAAAAAAAAACCAAAACCAGAACTACAAAGGTTTCAAAACATTCTAAGGTGTAAATACCTAGTGAAAACAAAGGTGGAAGTGGTTAAAACAAAATTATGGTTGGTGAAAACAAACATAACAAGGTGAAAACAAGAGAAATCACTATGAAAACAAAAGTATGGATGGCGAAAACAAGGTTATGGATGATGGAAACATGGTTATACTAAAGTGGCAGAGTGATAACAGAAGTAATCATGGTGAAAACATAATGGGGAAGGTGAAAACATAGTGAAAACATTGTCCTCTTCTTTCAAAATCATTTTGTTAACAAGGGTGATCAAGTCTTGTTACCAGAATAATTTTCATATGAAGAAAAACTTTGTTCAACACTAAATAATTATGTTACCTCAACCTTGATAGGCATAGTACCAATCATAATAATTTCATATTGTTTTGGTGGTACTGGAATGGGAATAAAATTCTCCAATTTGGATGGTCTCAATATTTTCAATTGAATTTAGACCATATCTTCTATCAATCTTCTTGGGAAAATAAACAATATGCTTTTTTATCATTAACATTAAAAGTTACTTTTCCTTGATTGCAATCAATAACAGCCCCTGCAGTGTCAAGAAAAGGTCTCCCAAGAATAATAGACATATTATCATCTTCAGGCATTTCCAACACAACAAAGTCAGTTAATATCAAACAATTAGTTACAACTTGTGAAGGGGAACGTAGCATAGAAAACAAAAATTTTCCTACGCGAGAGATACCCGAAAGGCCAAGATCTAATCTAGGAGACGAAGTGCAACGGGCAACAACAGGGTTAAGGAGAACACATACCCTCGAAGACTCAAAGTGGTACGAGATCAAATCTCGTTGTTGGCGTAGTCGTACTCACACCGATCCCGATAGCGAGAAGATGGCACCGCAATCCGGCGGTGCATCCGTGATCGGTCACACGTACGGTTGATGACGACCTCCGTTCCCTCGTTCCAGCGGGGCGCAGAAGTAGAGGATCCCTCGGAACTCCAGCAGCACGACGGCGTGGTGTGGTGGAGAAAAACATTGCTCAGGGCTTCGCCAAGCGCACGAACAAGTGGTGGAGCAGCGGCAGGAGGGAGGAAGAGATGACACAAGTGTGTGTAGGGGGAGAGGGAGCTCTCACCCCTCCTTTTATAGGAGGGGATGGCAGCCACGAATTTTTGGCTGCCTCCACCTCTCCCTCATCATGTGAGTGGAGTCTCCACTCAACCCACTCATTCTTCCATGAATTCCCACTCAAAATCCCAAGGGTTTTCTTTAATAAATAAATAAAACAATTTTATTTCTTTATTTTAATATTTGTTAATTCCATTAACAAACATTAACATATAACCCCTTGAGTTAGTTGTTAAATCTATTAACAACCATTTGATAAGAATCCCCTTGAACTATTTCAAAATTACTCGAAACAATTTCGGTGACTATTTCAATATTCCCCGAAACAATTTCGGTGCTGTCCAAACTTTTCTCCGATATTCCGTATCCTCTCAAATGCGTCATCGAACCTTAAGTGTGTCACCCTACGGTTCGCGAATAAGATAGACATGATCGAGACTCCTCTCCGATCAATAATCAACAGCGGGATCTGGAGATCCGTGATGATTCCTATATATTCAACGATGACTCTCGTGATCGTGTGAACCAACAACGCCGTGAACTATTCCCTTTGTCTCGCGATATTTTACTTGTCCGAGATTCGATCATTGGTATCAACCATACCTTGTTCAATCTCGTTACCGACAAGTACTCTTTTCTCGTTCCCGTGATATAACATCCTTTGTGATCATATCACGTGCTTGCAAGCGGTTTCGATGTGATATCACCGAGAGGGCCCAGAGTATATCTCTCCGTCATTTGGATGGACAAATCCCACTCTTGATCCATGATCCTCAACTAATACTTTCCGAATACTTAACGACACCTTTATAGTCACCCTGTTACGGTGTGACGTTTGATGCCATCAAAGCACTCATCCGGTATCAGTGATTGACATGATCTCATGGTCTAAGGAATAAGTTACTTCGTATGTTTGATATAACAATGTAAACTAAATGACTTGATCGCATTGCTATATTATCTTTGGGTATATGTTCATCACATCATTCTTCTAATGACATGACCCCGTTATTAATAACATCCAATGTTCATGATCAGGAAACCTTGATCATCTATTAATCAACGAGCTAGTTAAAAGAGAGGCTTTACTAGGAACCATTGTTTGTTTATTAAGCACACATGTATCAACGTTTCCGGTTAATACAATTCTAGCATGAGAAATAAACATTCATCATAAACAAGGAATAAGATAATAACCATTTTATTATTGCCTCTCGGGCATATTCCCTTCAGTCTCCCACTTGCACTAGAGTCAATAATCTAGTCTGTAAGCACTTTAACACATATGGCGTACCAGTGTTATTACCATGCTTCGCATGCGGTAAACATCATCAAAAAGATCTGAACTGTTCAGGTCCTATTGTATTTGCATGTTCTTTGCGGCTACACGCATCACTCATTCTCTAATGAGATGGCTTTGTATATATATAGTCAATTCGTGAAAACTTAATTCCTCAGCTTAAACTGATGTCACTAACATTGTGAAAATGTAGCTTCATAGTGTTAGCATTCTTGGAAACTCACCAAGTTCCGGTGATACCTTAATTCCTCAGCTTAAACTGATGTTACTAACATTGTGAAAATGTAGCTTCATAGTTTCAGCATTCTTGGAAATTCACCAAGTTCAATAAAGAACTCCTTGACACAAAATACGCTTATAATTAGTTGTCAACACAACGATATACTTTAGCCTTTGTTGTAGTATCTGTCACAATATTTTAATTTTGAAACTCTTTCAAATCCAGCATGGAACTTTCTTCCATCCTATTGTGCTACCCTTCATCACATATTTTAATTGAGATAAAATTACTTGAATAAATGACAAGACTATTAGTGTAACATATTACAACTATTATTTTGTCATTACTATATAGGAAAACATATCCTTAGCATTTCTAAAATGACACAAGGATCTCTCCCACTGTTGTCTAATCATCATATGAATTATCCTACTATAACATTTTATAGCATAGGACTCATCTGGTTGTGTACATAGCATGGAAACATGACTTAGAAATCTCAATTTCAATGATGCTCATCATGTGTCAAAACACATGAATCTTGCTCAATTATTTTCCATGTGACAAGAACTCCTTCTTATCAATTTTATATTGACTTACTTCAATATTTCATCTATGTAATTTGGCTTCAATCATATCAGGCGCTTCAATCCATCTTTTATAGATATCGATGCCCAATATCTTCTAAGCCTTTCATCAATATGAAATCTTAACCGTGTTAATTTAAAATACATATTTTCCAATCAACCATATGTCATCTACATAAAGTATTGGAAATATGTCATAACGCTCCCACTTAATTTCTTGTAACTCTACAAGCATCTTTATCATTCATGATGGAATCAAACTCTTTTGATAACTTCATTAAGGTAAAGATTTCAACTTCGTTATGCTCACTTCAACCATTGAAGTGCGCATGCCTTTCTAGCAACCTTTTGAATTTTACAAAACTCTCAGACTGTGTCAAGTACACATCCTTGAATAAACTTCCTCGAGAGGAGAATTGGTTTTGTTATTCAACATCCATATCATAATATGTAACTTTGCTAGAACTATCGGCAAAGACTAAGCATCACTACGGAAGATCAAAATCTTGTAGCAGTGAACTCTTTGAACTTCGTCGAAAACAACTTTCCGATAAGTATCCATGTCTTTGTCGCTATATAGACCCTTTTGCTATCGTTAGGCATCATGCCTATTGAAATGACTACCAAGTCACATACTTGATATTCATACAAGGATACTATGGCGGATATAATGACTCATAGTCAATTTTACGAAGTCAGTGCCCATCATTTGCTTCCTTTATAAGGTCCAGGTCCTTTGTTGTCAAAACAACACTTTATACTTAAACCACAAGTTGTTCAAAGTACAAAGTTTTTGGACTTTTCTGGTACAGTTCGCAAACTCATTTGAAGTATCTACAACATTTGTAGTGTCTTCTACTTAGTCAAAATAGTAAACCCCGGACCAACTTCCAGTGCTGCGCTACTCTTGACATGATAACGGAGATTCTGTAATCTTGTTGAGTTTGTACCGTGCTCCCACTCACTTGTTTCGCAAGAACTACTTTCTCGAGAAATCAACCCTTTCTGACAAACAACATTTGTCTTTTGGTTCGGTGATAGGATAAATACCCAATGTTTTATTTGGGATAACCTTATAAACATATATTTATCCTATTTTGGTTGTAAACATTTTACACATGCTATGCATACCAAAACTTAAGAAAAATGACAATTCAGGTCATTACCCAAACCATATCTTATATGTTGTCAATTTCAACGGATCATGATGGTGCTCTTTTCAGTGTAAAAGCGGTTGTCCTTAATGTATAAACTACAAAAATATAATGGCAATTTTATTAATCTTACCATGTCAAACAGGGTTTGATTTTGTCTTTTGAATACTCCAATCTAATGTGGGGTATTCGAGAAGTATAAGTTGTAGAACAATTTTGCAACTTCTCAGATGTTTTGCTAAACTTGTAACTCAAACTTTATCCTTTATGATCCAATCATAAATACTTGATTATCTTGTTACATTGATTTTAACTTCATATTAACAACCTTTTGAACCAATTCAAAATGTCAAACTCTGTTCCCTTTAAATAGATATACTCACATATCTACTTAAATCATCGACAGAATTTTATGAAGGAAAAATTAATCCACCATACATGACTACACATAATGGACTATATACATCAATATGTATAATCTCCACTAAATTAGCCGTCCATTCTACTTTGGCCTAAGAACGGAATTCTAGTCATCTTTTGGAAGAGGTCTCACAAGCGTCAATAAAATGACTCCGGAAGTCCATCAATATGGAGTTCCTTCATGTTTTCCTTTCCGATATGAACTAAAATGGTGGTGTCACAATTTAAGTGAAACTCTTCAACGTCTTGCAACGTTTAGCATTTAGTCTTATAGATGTTTACTTTACCAACATGATTTATATTAACATATCCATCAATTATGGAATATGATCATAGTTTGAACAATCTCATTTGTTCTCACAAAAGACTAGAACAAAATAACAAATTATTAAGTTCTTCAAATAAATCTCGACTGGTTGGTTCGATACGACAATGAACACAATAACACTTTATTTATGTTCTTGTCATAATCGATTCCACATCTATTACTAGTTCCTTTTAGGCCCTTGTATTTCTTTCATTGTGTTGCTTTGTATGACAACTCATACCAACCAATGTGGTATCAAAATACCAAAAATACTTTGTTAACTAGTAATACATCTATATCTTGTATATCAAGTATATACTCCTGAGCTGGACTTTTCCAGTTATCTTCTTTTCTGCCATATATCTATTTGTAATTCTATTTTCAATATTCCCTTTCCTTTATAGAAGAATCATTCAACATCAAACAATGCTAGTCTTACTAGCTCATTTTCTTTGGCGTGTTAGTCATATACTATCACCCATTGAGTCATACTTTGAGTTTGATTGTTCTACTAATATCACCATATTAATAGCATTCTTCTAGATTCCACTCTTAGCAATTTCCAAGTAAGGTAAACTACTTTACCCATACTTCTAATCCATCCCATCATAACAATTTTATGATTAAGCTACTATAGCTCGAAGGAAGGAATTTAGAGGATAATTTTTAGCATCCAATTTCTTGGAATATTCAAACGCCTAGCGTCTTCAATCATTGCATATATTCAGATAATATAAGCAAACATTGTCACGCTAAATTATACTCAGTCATGTTGCCACAAATAAGTTTCTAGATATCAATATATCTTTCACTTGATTGTTTCTGAAAACAACTCTTTTCAGTCCCTAAATCACCTTGATCAACAAAACATTCTTTTGAAGATAAAGTAATACGGAAGCAACCATGACTCTGGATTCTAAGTAGGAATTATTTGCTCTCTAGATTAATCAATCATTAACCACATGGAGCTAGGTAGGAAATACCAAAAATCTACAATAGGACTCAATTTTAAATTTCACTAATACGGTACCAATCTTAAATGGTATTTACCAGATCATAACAGTTATATCTCAATTAACAATCTAAGTGTAAGGTAGTTATGAGGATGCCGATGACTACTACAAGTTGTGCAAATTCACTTTGATTTGTTGTTCATGATAAATAAGTTCAAGTTAATTCAAATTAAGCCATGAACTCCCACTCAAAAACAACATCCCTCTTAGTCGTCTTTAGTGATTACACGAACCAAATTCACTACAACAAAACCGATCATCACGTGAGATGATGTAGCTTCAAAGGCGAACATCGACATGTTCATCATATCATCCATATGACTCATGCTTTACCTTTCGGTTACGTGTTCCGAGGCCATGTCTGTACATGCTAGGCTCGCCAAGTAGAACCGTAGTATTGCGTGTGTTTCAAGGCCATGTCTGTACATGCTAGGCTTGAAAACACCCGTTGTATGCGAACGTTGAGTCTATCACACCCGATCATCACGTGGTGTCTCGAAACGACGAACTTTCTTAACGGTGCATACTTAAGGAAGAACACATTATTATCTTGATATTAAGTGAGAGGGATCATCTTATAATGCTACCAACGTTATCTAAGCAAAACAAGATGCATAAAAAGGATCAACATCACAGACATCACATGAAAGGATAACGTGATATGATATGGTCCTTCTTGCACTTGATCTCCATCATGTGCATTATGGTATGATCTCAATCATTCCACCGGCGTGGTACCAAGTACCACGGTACCCCAAACTTGTTTGTCCATCAATAAGAAGACAACCATATGGATACCTTACGGTTTATCAATAATTTACAAAATAGATCATCTCATAATCAAATTTGTAATATTGACCATATCACATCACATGCCCAGCAAAAACTAGTTAGACGCTTCTAATTTATTTTTGCATATTTTACGTGGCTTAGGGCTTTCGAGGATAGAACCGTTCATACCTACGAACATCAACCACAACGTTGATAAACACATTTTTAACAACCCTTCATAGATTAGATCTTAACTATAGTAGGAGAAACAGACACCCGCAAGCCACTTATGCAATACAAGTTGCATGTCAGTTGTGGAACAAGTCTCATGTACGTGGACATGTAAGGTTAGTCCGGGCCGCTTCATCCCACTATGCCACTAAGATCATAAAATAATCAAGGAGGTAATAACATGATCATCAACGCCCACATACACCTATGTGTTCTACCCGTACAAAACATCTACGCATAGATCCGGCTCTGATACCACTGAAGGGGAACGTAGCATAGAAAACAAAAAATTTCCTACGCGAGAGATACCCGAAAGGCCAAGATCTAATCTAGGAGACGAAGTGCAACGGGCAACAACAGGGTTAAGGAGAACACATACCCTCGAAGACTCAAAGTGGTACGAGATCAAATCTCGTTGTTGGCGTAGTCGTACTCACACCGATCCCGATAGCGAGAAGATGGCACCGCAATCCGGCGGTGCATCCGTGATCGGTCACACGTACGGTTGATGACGACCTCCGTTCCCTCGTTCCAGCGGGGCGCGGAAGTAGAGGATCCCTCGGAACTCCAGCAGCACGACGGCGTGGTGTGGTGGAGAAAAACATTGCCCAGGGCTTCGCCAAGCGCACGAACAAGTGGTGGAGCAGCGGCAGGAGGGAGGAAGAGATGACACAAGTGTGTGTAGGGGGAGAGGGAGCTCTCACCCCTCCTTTTATAGGAGGGGATGGCAGCCACGAATTTTTGGCTGCCTCCACCTCTCCCTCATCATGTGAGTGGAGTCTCCACTCAACCCACTCATTCTTCCATGAATTCCCACTCAAAATCCCAAGGGTTTTCTTTAATAAATAAATAAAACAATTTTATTTCTTTATTTTAATATTTGTTAATTCCATTAACAAACATTAACATATAACCCCTTGAGTTAGTTGTTAAATCTATTAACAACCATTTGATAAGAATCCCCTTGAACTATTTCAAAATTACTCGAAACAATTTCGGTGACTATTTCAATATTCCCCGAAACAATTTCGGTGCTGTCCAAACTTTTCTCCGATATTCCGTATCCTCTCAAATGCGTCATCGAACCTTAAGTGTGTCACCCTACGGTTCGCGAATAAGATAGACATGATCGAGACTCCTCTCCGATCAATAATCAACAGCGGGATCTGGAGATCCGTGATGATTCCTATATATTCAACGATGACTCTCGTGATCGTGTGAACCAACAACGCCGTGAACTATTCCCTTTGTCTCGCGATATTTTACTTGTCCGAGATTCGATCATTGGTATCAACCATACCTTGTTCAATCTATTAATCAACGAGCTAGTTAAAAGAGAGGCTTTACTAGGAACCATTGTTTGTTTATTAAGCACACATGTATCAACGTTTCCGGTTAATACAATTCTAGCATGAGAAATAAACATTCATCATAAACAAGGAATAAGATAATAACCATTTTATTATTGCCTCTCGGGCATATTCCCTTCAACTTGAACAGGAACATTCTCACATATACCAACAGGAATAGCAGTAGATTTATCAGCCATTTGCAAAGATATATCAGTGTGTATTAATTTTTCAAGAGAGAGTCTCTTATAAAGATAAAAAGGCATAACACTAACTCCAACTCCCATATCGCATAGAGCTGTTCTAACATAATTGTTTTTAATGGAACAAGGAATAGTTGTAATACCAGGGTCTCTAAGATTTTTTGGAACCTTACCATTAAAAGAGTAATTAGTAAGCATTGTAGAAATTTCCTCATTAGGAATTTTCCTTTTGTTTGAGACAATATCTTTCATATATTTAGAATAAGGAGGCAACTTAATAGCATGAGTCAAATGAATTTGCAAGAACAAAGGTTTCATCCACTCACAAAATTTATTATAATGTTCTTCTTCCTTAGATTTGTGGTTCTTAGTAGGAAAAGGCATTGCTTTTTGTACCCAAGGCTCTCTTTCTTTACCATGTTTATTTGGCAATGAAATCCTCCTTAGTATACTTCACAGTTTTAGTTTGCTTTTTAGGTTCAGCTACAGTTTCTTCTTTATCAAAAGAATCACTTTTATCATTACCACTTTTAGTTTCAGCATCATAAATAGATATACTATTAGGATCTTTAGAAGGTTCAGAAGATTCTACAACATGTTTATGTCTCTTCTTCTTTTTCTTAGTAGGAGAACTAATGTTTTTAGGTTGCTAAGAATCTTGTTCAATTCTTTTAGGATGTCCTTTAGGATACAAGGGGTCCTGAGCACTCCTAGTAATTATTTCACAAACATGTTTATCTCTAGAAGCATTAGCTAGCATGTCCTTTTGCACTTTAGTAAGTTGATCAATTTGAGTTTGAACCATTTGAAAATGTTTAACAAGCATTTTAACATCATTAGAGGATCTCTCAATAATACCATGCAAATTATCAATAGCTCTAGAGTTTTCCATCAGGTGATTTTGCACTCTCATATTAAAATTATCTTGCTTAACAACATAATTATCAAATTCATCTAAGCATTGATCAGGTGGTTTAGAGTAGGGAATATCTCTATTATCAAAGTATTGGAGAGACTGTACCTCAACAGTTTATGATGAGGAATATGCTTACATAATTCTTCTATAGGAGGTAAATTCTTCACATCTTCAGATTTAATACCCTTCTCTTTAAGAGATTTCTTGGCTTCCTTCATCACTTCATAATTTAATTCAATCATCCCTCTCTTCTTGGGTGTTGGTATTGGTGTTGGCTCTGGTGTAGGTGTAGGTTCAGGTATATTCCAATCATCGTTATTTTTGGCTATTTTATCCATTAATTCCTCAGCTTCTTCTGGAGTTCTTTTCCTGAAAACACAACCAGCAAAACTATCCTGGTATGTCCTAGATTCAACAGTTAGTCCATTATAAAATATATCTAGGAGCTCATTTTTAGGTAGTGGATAACCAGGGCAAGCTCTTATTAAAGCACAAAATCTTGTCCAAGATTCAGGTAATTTTTCTCCTTTAATTTGCTCAAAGTTAAAGATTTCTTGCACAACAGCATGTTGAGCACTAGCAGGGAAATATTTTTGAAAGAAAGCATTAATTAAATCAATAGGACAAGTAATAGATCCAGGTGGAAGATTGTTAAACCAAGTGTTAGCTTCATCTTTTATTTAAAAGGGGAAAATCTTGGTAATAAAATAGGTACGCATCTTGGTATCGTCAGAAAATAAACTACTCATAGATGAAAGCTCATTTATGTGTTCCATAGCACTTTTACTTTCAAGCCCGCAAAAGGGTTCCTTCTCGACAATATATATATATATATATATAAGATAAATCTAAAGAGAAATCATAATCCTTGTCTATAATGTGTATGGGAGATGTGGCAAACTTAGCATCAAGAGAAGATTTATATTTCACAACATGTATTGCAAGAAGACTCTTAAGAGCACTTGTACCAGTAGTAGCATGAGCTTCTTCAATAAAATCATCATTAAGTTCAATATAGGTTTCATCTAGATCATCAATATACTTAGTGGAATTAACATGTGTACCAATAATTTCAACAGGAATTTCAGCATTTTTAATTTGTTTGGATTTAGCAATAGTAGCATCTAGGAAAGGACCTAGAGAACCAGTATTATCAAGCATAGTAGAAGCATCATCAAAAGTATCAGAAGCATTCTCAGACTCAGCAGAAGTAACAGTGTGTGTAGCATGTGGCGGAGTAAGGAGCTTACTCATAACAGATGGTGAATAAAGAGCAACAGAGGTGTTCAGAGGTGCACCTCTTCTTGTAGTGGATGGTAATATGAGAACTTTTCCATCACGATTCTTGCCCATGATGAATGGATTGCAGCAAACAATATCACGATCAAGTGAGCAAATAAATAAAGCTATGCTCCCCGGCAACGGCGCCAGAAAATAGTCTTGATGACCCACAAGTATAGGGGATCGCAACAGTCTTCGAGGGAAGTAAAACCCAAATTTATTGATTCGACACAAGGGGAGCCAAAGAATATTTATTAGCCTTAGCAACTGAATTGTCAATTCAGCTGCACCTGAAAGTAGACTTGCTCGCAACAATTTATCAGTAGTAACAATTTTATAGCAGCAGTAATAGTAACAATAGTAGTAATCGCGGAAAACAGCAGGATGGGAGTACCGTAGGCATAGAGGGAATGGATGAACGGGTGTTGCATGGATAACAAGGGTCATGTAATAATAATAACGTGGGCATTGAAGATAATAATAATAAAGTATCAGACATGTAGGCAAACCATAGGCATGTGTTCCAATATAGTCGTATATGCTCGCAATGAGAAACTTGCACAACATCTTTTGTCCTACCAGCCCGTGGCAGCGGGGCCTCTAGGGAAACAACTAGAAATTAAGGTGCCCCTTTTAATAAAGCACCGGATCAAAGCATTAACACTCTGTGAATACATGTGATCCTCACATCACAGCCATCCCCTCCGGTTATCCCAATTTCTGTCACTTTGGGGCCTCGGGTTCCGGACAACAATGTGTGTAAACAACATGCAGGTATGATCAACAAATATAATTATACTCATGAAACAATAACATGTTCAGATCTGAAATCATGGCACTCGGGCCCTAGTGACAAGCATTAAGCATAACAAGTTGCAACAACGGTAGAAAACACTAACAATGGATACTAGGCACTATGCCCTAACAATCTGGCATTATTACATGATCAATCTCATCCAATCCCTTCCATCCCTCTCAGCCTACAGCGATATTTACTCACTCATGCACGGGGGAAACATGGATGGTCGATGGAGAAGGAGTGGCGGTGTCGATGGTGATGATCTCCTTCGAATCCCCGTCCCGGCAGGGTGCGAGAACAGGAACTTCTGATCCCCGAATTGAGTTTTGGGGTGGCGGCGGCACTCTGTTGTGTTTCTGTGGAATATGACGAACCCCATCACGTTTTAGGGTTGAAGGCAATATGTAGTCGAAAGGGGAGTCCGAGGGGGTCCAGGGGTGGCCCACACCACCTAGCGGCGCGGCCTAGGGGGCGCCGAGGGTGGTTTGGCCACCTCCTGGCCCCTCTCCGGGTCTCCTTCTGGCTCCCGGGGTCTTCTCGTGTTTTAGGGCCAATGGGGTCTTTTTTGGGAATTTCCGGAAAGTTGGTTTTTCTGCACAAAAACGAGACACCAAGGTAATTCTGCTGAAAACAGCGTTAGTCCGTGTTAGTGGTATTCAAAACTCACAAGTTTCTAGGAAAACAATAAGAAAAGTGTTCGGAAAAGGAGATACGTTTTCGACGTATCAGCCACCAACCTCCTACTCGAGGAGTTGATTTTATTTTGGCTCTTTCACGCACATACTATTCCCCCTTGGCAACTTGTGCGAGTTTGGCTTTTTCTCCTTTGCATCTTGCAAACTCACATCAAGTAATGTCTCTCATATGACAGTTACAACTATCCAACCCAAGCTTTCTTTTCCCAAAAGCCCACTTCCATCACGATGCTCTCGTTTTTCTGTTCTTGGCGCGCTGAGACTGGGTCTGGCGGAACCTCCGGTGAAACCGCCGGAGCCTCTGCTGCGCCTGACCATCGGAGCCCACCGGTACCTCCGCTGGTGCGAAAATATCGCACATCGGGTCTGTACTGCACCGCACCGTGTGGGGAGGGAACATAACCTCCGGCAAAAGCACCGGAGCTTCCGCCCGTTGCGGTTCTGCGAGGATAAGGCTAGGGCGGGCGGGGGAAGAGATCTTTAGATCTCACTTTCCCCCACTCGCCCCCACTCCTCCTCCAAACCGCCGCCGCCCCCTTTCTCTCCGCCGCTGGAACGAGCCCTCCACCGCCGGGAGGCCTTCTCCTTGCCTTGGACGGCTCCGAGATCTTCCTCCTCCTTCACCCTTCACCATGGATGCGGGTATGTGGCTCCCTCTCTCTCCATCTCGTTGATGGATGGAGAAGAACTAGAAGCAACTTTTTCTTCGCATTTGGATGTATGGAGTTGGGTTTTGGAATAGGGAATCGCGAGTACAAACCCTAGAAACCTAGATTGTGAGTATTAGGCATGAATTACCTCGGTTACTAGGGTGGATTGTGTTCATATGCCCTATCTCGTTGTTATTCCTCTCTAATATTCCCCAAATCTGGATTTCTTTGATTTGTGCATTGTTTAAACTTGAGCATCATCTCTTCATCGTGCTTTCTCTCTATATGTCTTTCATAGATGCATCCGGTTCCAAAGGAGTTCGCACCAAGAAGATGGGCGGTCGCAAGGCACCACGAGTGGATGAGATTGAAGAAACGTTGGATCCTTCTCAACCCAAGCGCAAGCCAAGGTTCCCGGTCCCGGAGAAGACATTTTCCCCGGAAAGAGAAATCCGCCTCTCAAGTGTCCGAGAGTGTGTTCTTGGAAACTCGCCGCGAGAACCCGTACATCATTGACCGAGACCGCTTGATGCCACAGTTTCGGGGACGGGACACAAGATTCCATACCGTGTTCCAAGCTCAGATCTACAATGACATTATTATGAGGAAGACCAAGGAAAATGTTGCTCCTGAACATGCTACCAATCTTGGTCAT
Source organism: Alopecurus myosuroides (assembly GCA_028641055.1). Lineage (NCBI taxonomy): Eukaryota > Viridiplantae > Streptophyta > Magnoliopsida > Poales > Poaceae > Alopecurus > Alopecurus myosuroides. The sequence continues at coordinate 194,912,311 of CM054061.1, forward strand.
ATGGAGAGGAAGCCCAACTACTTTGGAGAAGCCCTGGAAATTGTTGATGCCTTCGGTCTTCGTCCCATTATGCAAGTGCAATAAGACTATGATAAGGGGCTTGTGTGTGAGTTCTTGGCCACCGTGCATCTTGCAAATGAAACTAAGTGTCACCTAATCTGGATGACAAAGGGGAAGAAGTCCACCATCAAGTGGTCTGAGGTTGGTGTTCTTCTCGGTGGCTATATGGATCATGGCCCTTTTGGTGGTGGCCCCGAGTATGACAGTGAGTGGTTTCGTGTTCACGAGACCAATGCCTCCTCCATCAACAAGGATCAGCTTACTTCTCTATATCACTGGAAGAAGTTTGTAGTTGGTTTCGTCAAGGGCCTATACCCCACCTATGACATTATGCTTCGCATCTATCGAGAGACTATCAACCCCAAGGCGGGCAACATTGATGAGATCCAAGGTTTCCTCAAGAACCTCATGCTCCTTACTCATGAGAAGAGGCTCTCTAGTATGAATCAAAAACTTGATGTGATTGACTATCTCTGGAATGAACTGTCGCATGTCATAGTGGAAAGGAAGAATGCTTTCTTTGGGCCATTCATCATCTTGCATGTGTGGGAGGAAAAGTTCCCGGAGGATCCCCTTGATGACAACGATTGGATCCCGCACACAGAGAAAGGGCTTCTTATCAAGGACCATACTGGGCCGGTTGTGCATCCCACTCCCGCTCCTCGCAAGGGCAAGGCCAAGCCACGCGTCATTATTGATGAAGAAGATGAAGAAGAAGTCGGGCCCTCTCGCCCTCCTCCTTCTGACAATGCCTTCAAATGGATGGCTCGGGATCTCAAGAAGGTGTTCCGTGTGAACAAGAAGATCGAGCAACATCAATGGGAACTTCACTATGACAAGGAACTCAAGCACCGCAAGGCAGCACAGGTAGATAGGCAGCTTTGTCGTGATGCTGGGGAGACCGTGGAGTCTCCGGTTCAAGAAAGCATCACAAATTGGGACACGTGGAAGGTCAAGGACTCCAAGGGAAAAAATCATTGAGTGGTCTTATGAGGAACCTGGAGAAGAAGGGACTAGCTCTCGTCGTCGTGCCCGTCCTCCTAGCATGGACAACTCCTCCGAGTGAACCTTGGGGCGTTAGCACCGGACACCGGTCTTTTCCCTCTTTTAGTATCTTGATGCCAAAGTGGGAGAGATATCTATTTAGGAGAGTTGGGCATTTTCATGGGTTCTCTCTCAAGCCGTGTTTTCGCTTTTCTTATTTCGTCTTGCTTGAGAGAGTTGGTTATTTTAAGATACTTCGTATGTTTTTTATTTGTTCTATGTGAACCTCGTTATGCATGGTGTGAGACATGTGAACCTAGTGCTTTAATTCTATCTTTTTTATGGGTTCCTTAATATGTGTGTTTAGCTAGTTTGCTAGTTATTATCATATCTCTCTTGTTTAATTCTCTCAACATGAAGGGAGCATATCTCTAGGGGGAGCTCCATCCATATTGTTTGTGATCTAGCTATGCAAATGGTTGTGTTGTCATCAATTACCAAAAAGGGGGAGAATGAAAGATCATCTTCCGTTTTGATAATTGATGACAGCATAACTAACGGACTAATCTCTATTTAGAGCATTTGCATGATTTATTTGACACCTATGAAAATGCCAAATTATTCCAAATAAACATTCTCAAAGGCCTACAATGTTTATCCTAAAGGAAAGGGCTCAAAAAGACAAAGTTGGAAAGCAGTTTCTACCGGCAGCGGAGGCTCCGGTGAAACCACCGGAACCTCCTCCCCTTGTTGTTTCTCAGCATATCCCAGGCGCGGGGCTCCGGTGGAGGCTCCGGTGTTGCCTCCGCCAAAATCATCTTCGGGTGGCTCACGACGGGGGCTAGGGCGGAACCCACCGGAGGAACCTCCGCCCAAACCACCGGTGCCTCCGCCAGTTCCATTGGGCTACAGGGGGCCTAGGTACCGGTGGAACCTCCGGTGAAGGCTCTGCTAAAAACTCCTTCGGGTGCATACGAGCGGAGGCTAGGGCGGAACCCACCGGAACCTCCTGTGGGCGGAACCTCCGCCAGCTCCACCGGAGCCTCCGCCACTGAAGTACCCACAGAGAGCAAAAGGAGCCGCGCGAGCCAGTGCGTATGAAGACCACCCTCCAGTGTTGCGTGGGAGAGGGAAACGGTTCGATTGGGAAGGGGTATTTAAAGCCCTTCCCCTACCTCTTAAATGCTAAGCTTTGCCCACTCTCTCCTAGCCATTAATGAAAGCTTCAACCTCCTAGATCTCCCTCTCCAACCACCTAATCACTCCATAACTTTGTGGAGATCTAGAGGAGACCTAGATCCGTGATTCCACCAAAGGAATTGCAAATCCATCCACCACATCCTAGTAAATCTAGAATCCTACTTGAGGCCTAGAAACCTTAGTAGATCTTGTGCTTGTAGCTTTCACCTTGTTGCAAAGAATTTCCGGATTGTTTGAGAGCCTCCATCCATCTTGTGGAGTGTCCTCAACCTCGTGTAAGGGTTTGGTCAACGCCTTCAAGTCGACCTCATAGTGGAAACGAGAATCTCCCTCACCGGAGAACCTCAAGGAGAATAAGGTGTGCACAACCGTGCTATTGAGGAGCGCCTAGGTGGCTCCCCACCTCTCCAACATAGACATACTTCTCTTGAGAAGGAACTACGGGAAACATATCCTTGTCTCCTTGTTTACACTTGTGGTTTATCTTGTTACCTTTCGTTTTACTTCCGTTGCGTATCTTATCTTGTATCACATAGGTTGCTCACCTAATTGCACATTTAGAGTACCTTGTTTTATCTGGTTTAGCCATAACTAAAAGAAAAAGAATAAAAATTGGTAGTCAACCTATTCAACCCCCCCCCCCCTCCTCTAGTTGACCATAGTGCACTTTCAGAGGTCCTCCGACAGCTCCTCTAGGCGGCAGAGGATCTCGACCTTCCGCTCCAGGCCGTCCTTGGGGACGGTCGGCACCGGAATCCTCTCCAGATTGAGGTGTCAGCCGTCCGCGAGGTGGACGTTGGGCCAAGGTATTGGGATCGTGTTGTCCCAGTACCATTGGCACTTGCCCTAGTTCAAGTAAGGACGCCGCCGTACACAGCGGTCCTCTTCCTCTGCGGGCTGAGGCGTGGCCGGCAGGGCGAGACGGAATGCGGGCCTGGGCGCGACGGGGGTGGGGGCTGGGGTACGGGCTAGGGCGAGGCAGCGCGAGGACCCTGCCTCGTGGTCGTTCTTGCCACCACTCCACCAACGGCGGGTCATCACGGCGGCAGAGAGAGGCTGGGGTGGGGGCTAGGGTTTTGTCGTCGGCGAGGTGGGGACGCAGTGGAGTGGGGACTGGTGGGGACCCGTGGCCTTTAATAAGACTGGGAGAGGAGGCGAACGAGCGGTGGGTCACTGACGGGTGGGCCGCCCGTGTTGACCACGCACGCGAGAGCACGTCCGCGCCGTGTCGCGGCTACTTATATCCCAACCAAATTTGGACCGGATTTAAGCAGACCCGAACAAAAAATGACTAGGGGTGAGGAAGGCAGCACCGTAGAGGTCTGTTTTTCGGCGGGACTGCTATAATCGGGTCTGTCCAGGTAAGTAGGCAGCCCCTAAGAGATGTCCCAAGAATGAACACCATAATCTCCGAGCTATTTTCAATACTACCTCCGATCCGAATTAATGGTCGCACGTTCGCACATGGCTTAGGCAAAACTTTGGCTAGCCCTCCGACCATTAATTCGGATCGGAGGGAGTAGAAATATTATACCCGTTGAAGGTGGAGAAGCACTGTCGTGTGAACAGCACGATAACTATTAGTCTCCACTCAAAAAGCAAAATCGCGTACAGCCAGAAACGAAACACGCATTTAGCGTAACTGTTTTTTTCTTCGTTCCCTCGTCGAGATTTCTGCATTTTTTTTCCTGGTGAAGACGTCGGTTGCTTCTGTAACTAACCCATTAGGCAGAAAAGTGAGCTGATGTGCGTGCCTGTCCTTTCACGCTAAGCAGGCTCGTGAATTAGAAAGTGTCCATCTCACATCTCAAAGCAGATAGCAACCGTATGAACAGGATACCGAATAAACAGGTGAATCCTGCACTCCGTGACAGGCTGCCAAGGCTGTTTCTTTCCCATTTGTATTGCTATTAGTACAAAAACTTAAAAACATGGTTAGCGGTAGCACAAAACTGAACTAAAAACATAAGGAAAAGAAAAAATCATTACCACCAACTGAAAGCATAGAGTAATCGTTAGTTAGGTCTGAAACATCAGGATGGCATACAAATATAATCACTGGACATAAAATTAGCTAGCGTTTGAGTGTCCGCATGACAAGCCACAAGGTAGATAGAACAAATACTCTGGAGTGCTCAGCATGCATGTTGTTCCACTGACCTTTGTTATTATAATTTTCCAGGCGAAGTGCACGGCCAGTTTACAAAATACCATGAGTTGGACTTCACATAAGCGCAAGTGCATACACAGAGGATACAAACATAATCGTCCAAACATCAAGTACCATACTGAAGTATTCCTGCATTTTCCATCTATAACTGGAAGCGTTTGGATACAAGCAATCACTAACCACTTGAAGCCACCTACTGGCAGCTGACACCACTAAACAAAGATACCTCTCAATGATTTGAACTATTGGTGCCATAGTTTATAACCTGTGGTGTCACTGAGGCTCTCCACAAATCCAGAGGAACAAGTTATTGTCTTCTCAATTTTAGGAAGACGAACACCAAGACTAATTATTGTAAGTTACTGAGGTTCCGTTTGTGTATCAACTATTACGCTACCAAAAACAGTCTTATTCACTGAAAAATACCACAGCAGACAGAAACAATGACACGCTCCCTTTGTGCAAAATACTAATCTTAGCACCATGTTCAGGGCAAATCAAATCTCAACCGACCGCAAGGTCGAAGTGCAATTTTTCTCATTTAAGCTCCTATGTGCCCATGTTTCACCTGCGTTTCCGAGATTTGCCTCGAGATTTCACCTTCTTTTCAAGATTTTTGACACGATAGCCAAGAGCGGCAGCATCTGGTTTCTCCAAAGAAGATTGCTGAGCTGCCGTGATAGCTAAAGGTGACTTTGCAGAAGGTATTTCCTTGGATCCACCAAATAAAGTGAAGGCTGACTTCAGTGCGGGTGCAGAGTTAGCTCCCAAAGCAGGAAGCTTAAACAGCTCCCTTACAGCGGGTCGACGGATAACTATAAAAATCAAAGTATCACACGTCATAAACTATTATGACCATGAAACAGAGCCTTATGCCCTAGAGCAATCGTTGTTTCCTCAATTCTTAAAAAGACTCAGAACCATACTCACCAATACCATATACAAGGGAGAACAAGTTTGATGTGATCCAGTAACAGAAAATTCCCTGGAACAAGACAAACGATTAGGAGATTAGGGCAATCGTTGTGAATACTGTGGGAGTGGATATATCTAGCTCACTTGACTAGCTGGAATAACGAAGTAATACACTCTTGGCAATCCAGCCTAGCTTTGTTCGCTAAGCAGACTAATAATGGCATGTACTTTTGTGCATTTAGTTCACATGTCAAACAGTAAAACCCGGTATCCACCCAAGCCCTAAGGGCAAGAACAATGTGTCGACTCTAGTAACATGCCACATGTGATCGCGTCTAGGAGGTAAAAAACTGATGCAATGTGAACTCTTTTCTTAGCATCTACTCTTGGGCCCATGGGTCAGAATATTATATTTCCCCACAATCCACTTTCTTCTCACCGCACAATCCTCTCACATGGAAGGAGGGCCAGCTTGGACCCCACGTTTTGGTCAAATTTTCTCTAGAATCGGTGCTTCAACTAGAATCAGTTCCAGGAATCTTTTCTTAGCACCATAGTGCTCCAAATGGCTAGACTTGGGTCTAAGATTTCTTAGCACCAGGTTTCAACCAACATCGTGCACGGCTGCACGCTCTAAGAAACTAATAATTCAAAATTGGACAAAGGACTTGTGCTTGCTTGACAAACTTCTAGTACTACCCGGTGGAGAAGCTAAAGAAGAAAATCACTGGGCACAGTCTCTTGTTTTATAGTGTAAATTTTCACTAAGCGAAGACAAAGACTAGATTAGCAAAGAATATATGTGTTTCATTGGGTTCATATGAACCCAACACTTACACAGCAGCTCCGCCACTGGTACTACCTCATAACCTGAGAACATATCTGGTGCCCCGGGGCTGGTGGTGCATCCAGTGCTCCTGATTGAGTTTTACTACCTGTGCCTGCAGCTCTCTTAGCACAAACTGAGCAGCGAAATTACAGTATTTGCCAGCATCGAACAAAACCTGAACGTGCATTCCAGACAATCTGCCCTATAGTCATCAATTTTCTCAGCCACGTGGCGTGAGCCAATGTCTTAGTCATTTTCTCAGGCCATAAGATAATCTATCTTATAGTGTATATCATAATTAATTTTGTCAGCTACATGAGAAAATGTCTTGCAAAGTCATCAATTTTCTCATTGTATAATACGATACAGAAACTCGGAATGAGTTAATTTGTGCCACCTTGTGTTGTGAATTCGTCTGAAACAAGAGAGACTAACTGGAGAGGGTGCTAATTGGTTCATGTTAGATGCTTCCTAGTTATGTCTGGACTGCCTTGTTGTAGTAGTTTCTAGATCAGATTTGTGGAGTACCTCCGTCGCTCTCTGAAGTGTTGTAAAACTCGAAAGCCCATTCACTTCGGGTTTTTTTTTTCATTATAAAGCCTGGACCATATTGGTCATAGGTCTAAAACATTCACTGAATTCCTAGCTGATAAAACTAAAGCCATGACATAGCTTAACAGAAAAGGTAACAGACCCCTAATGCTTGTTAGTTAAGAAGTAAAAGCAGATTCTTGATGCTTGTCAATTAAGAAGTAATAACAAATTAGTCAAACATTTCAATCTTGGCTGCTACACATTCCTATTAATACATGTAATTCATTACAGATCATCTCGCATAAGATCAGATATATCTTCTATGTATAAAACTAAGAAAGAATAAACACATGTAAATATTGTCATACCTTGGCAAAATTCATCGTGAATGGGACTGTCATAACAGCCATTCCTCTAGAAAACATCTTCATTTTACCGGCCATAGAATTGCCCTCCATTCCTTCCTGCAAGTTAAGCTGAAATAACACAATATTCACTAGATTAGACTGCCATATTGACAAATAAAGCATCCAGCAGAGTCAATGTTTCAAATTCACAATCGGCATTTCGGAGTTCTGGATGTTCAGTAAGAAAAAAATTCCATGAAAACAGAGCAGTTAACTGGATGCAGTCATAAAGAGTTTGTTTATCTTTGTACGTTTTACAAGTGACTGCACCATTTGACAAGGCTACATGTTTATGCAGGCAAAATGGTATAAAACAGACCCCTAAATCATACAACACTAAGTATACAAGAAAGGAGTGGCACACCAAGTTACATGCACAATGATGGACATACACACAACCACCATAATCGCGCTAGACAAACTGAATACCTCTACTGTAGCCAAGAAGCTCAGTGCTGTTAACACAGGAAGGATGTAAAGAGGATCTGGGGTTGTCAGATCAGTAAACCAAGATAATCCACCTCCTTTCAACGAAGGAACTTTCTCAACCATGTTACTTATCTACAATCAGAAAGAAGCAAGGTAAGCAATACAATATTTCTTTTTCTTCAAGAGATAGTATAACATAGAACAATAGGACGGGCAGAAAGAATCATTACTCACAGCAAAGAAAAAGCTCATGAACATTGGCCCTTGGATTAGGAGTCCTTTTAGTGGACTAAATGGACTAACACCATGCCTAAAAGAAAAATACCAAAAGAAGTTAGAGGAACCGCACCAAAGAGCAGTATCTCTAATACACCATGTACCACATAAAATAGAAATTATCATCCTGACATGGTTGATAGTGAGTAATGTGTTCCCAAAATTTTGAACAGGTCCATTTAACATGAAAAGAATTCCAGATTCCAAAATCCTGGTTAACATATATTTAGACCATGGACACTATATGCTCCCTCCGTTCAACAATAGATGACTTCCACATATCTATATATGGATGTATCTAGACACTAAAATATGTCTAGATACATCTATATTTAGATATGTGGAAGTCATCTATTGTTGAACGGAGGGAGTATTAACCAGGCAATACACAGCAGTTGACATTGTCATTAAAATAGAGACAAGAATAATCTAATCAAGGTCATACTTTTGGAAAAGTGCAGTCATTTTATATTTCCCGTCTAGCGCCGATTGTGGGTCCCCGCTCTGCATGAAATAAACTTGAAAGGTTAAAGCCATATGATGTACTCCCTCCGTTCCACAATGTAAGCCTTTTTAGCAAGCTAGTTTAGCTTGCTAGAAAGGCTTACATTATGGAATGGAGGTAGTAATAACTAACTAAAAAAAAGTTAAATAACTGTTCTGCATGACCCATCCTCTCATAAGTTGGCAACTACATAGTATATTATATACAGCAGAAGGACATAATCTCACATTCATTGCATCCTTAATGGCTTCCATCTCTGGTTTTATTGCCTGAAAATGGTCAAGTTTCAAAGAAGGAAATAATCAGATAAGAACTTTACAAAAGAGACAATAACGTATTAAGGTCAAGCAAATGGACTTCTGAAAGACGGGAAGAGCTATGAACTAAACTGATACAGGGATAGCATGGGACTTCCTAAACGTCTATGGATACAATACCTGTTAAAACCATGGGCAAGGGCATGCTTGAAACAGCCCTACCCAAAAATGCCAATCCCAAGCCTGGAGCAGGCCAGCCGAATAAGCACGTAAAAAAAAATCTCCTAAAAAGGGTAAAAAAATATGTGTGTTTTTTAAATTGCAAAGATTGATTTATTAATTTTAGGAAGAAAACTAGTACTCTTGTAATGATTTTTTTTTAGGTAGCATCTGTGTTTATATCATTTCAAGCTTGCAGGCTGAAAATCAAAGCCTGGGTCAGGGCCAGGCTGTGGATGAACAGGTCTAAGGAATAGGATCTACATAATGCATAGAAGCGTTTGCTGATTGGAATGCAGTTTTTTTAACTCTAGAAAACTTTCAAAATTACAAAAGAAAACTGATTAGCGGTGGTGCAAGGGGCAAATGTTTGGACAGGTGGGAGCAGCAGTGCAGTACATTACATCACTAACTGATCCCATGCAATAAAGGTAAGGTTTCGACGCTGAGTATTATGATAATGTACTTGGTAACAGCCACAGATTACACAGTGAAGCAGGATCCAAAACTGAACGGGGAACTATATGTGCATGAATGAATACCCATAAGTATTCTGCACAGTAGTAAAAACACAAATATTTGTTACAGGTAGGTTAACCGCTACACATTCTGCTGCTCATGCGTCGGTCTGGTCATGTAGGGGATACGGTGGTTACATATTCCCCAAATGGCACTAGTTACACTAAGATGCTGCATAGGTTTTTGACCCACAGGTACAATAGCGCATCAAGCAAACAAAGGGGCTAGAAAATTCACGCTGAATCACAGTGAGGGTACTTTACATTTAGCTTCTGCGTGGCCTTCAGCTGGCTCACCAACACTGGGACCGTCGCGGTCCGGATCAGCACCGTCGTTATCGCAATGCAAGCCCACCTGACGATCACATCACATCCCACATGAGAGGCGAACATAAGCAAACCGGACAGATGATCCAAGGAAACAGATCTCGAACCTCAGAAGCCGCATCTCGAAAGCTTACCAATTCAGCCCGGTGAAAGTATGTACGGTGTCAATGAGGTGCTGCAGCGCGGCAACGGGGAAGAAGGAATCAGCGGCGGCGGCGGCCACCTCACCCGGAAACGGCGCCGGAACCGACGCAGCCACTGCCTCCGCCGCGTCGACAAGGACGGTCGCAGCAGCATCAACGTCTCCGGCTGGGGCGGACGAGGAGAAGCTGCGGCAGGGTAGACCCGAGTGGTGGAGCGAGAAAGGCATGAGGTGGTTTAGGGTTTGGGCCGCTCTGGAAGCGGGCGGGAGCGGGGAGCGGAGTGGCGGGAGCGGCAGTGGCTGCGAGGGGTTCGGGGGATCATCGTCGTTGGAGCGGGAGGAGAGGAGGTGCGGGATGGACGGGTGGAGGCGGCGGGTGAGGTGGTGGGAGAAGCGGGAAGCGACGCTTCTCCTCGCGGCGAACGCCATGGGATTTGGTGGGGTGGGTGGCGGCGCGCGGAAAGGAGGGACGGCGGGGAGCAAGACGACGGCGGGACCGCGGGTGCAGTGGGAGGACCGAGGAGCCCAGCGTGGGCTTTTCCGTACATAGATGCGAGGTAGTAGATGACTGGGCCTGGCCGAAGTTTTTTTTTTTTGACGATAGCTGATAGCAGCAAGCGCTGCAATCTTTTCCATTTAAGAGAAGCAACCGAAACAAAACAAGTCTCAAATTACAAACCCACAGGAGGCGTGGAGTAGGACGGGAAGAGAAGGAAAAAAGAACAAAGAACAAAACTGTACAGAGGTATACAGCAGCATTAATAATTAAAAAAAAGGTACACAGCATCATTTACAGTGCGCTCCTTTCAGGCCAGCGCTAGGCCGCCCAGAACGACAACTCGACGGAGATCTTATCGCAGACGGCCAAGAAACTCACCGATTTTCCGTTGAAAACTGTACAGAGGTATACAGCAGCATTTACAGCACGCCTGGCCGAAGCGTCACATTTTCATTTTCACTGAAAGAAATATTTTACACATAATCCCCGCTAGAAAAGCGTAATCCGAACCAGCCTGATAGTATTCGGTTTCTCGATGCTACCAAAAAAATCCCAGTTAATTCAAAATTCGTGATAATGTCCATGTGATGTTACGAAACAAGAATACAAAATGAAGAATATCTGCTTCAATAGCCAATCCTGATGTTCAAATAATCGCAGTTCAATCACATTCGCAACACATGTCTTCAGTTTCTAAAATAATCGGATGGTGGAGCCCCTCCACACACATATCCAAATTTCATTTCAATGAAACTGTTACTCAAAAGACGACGTAAAAGCGTCATCAGTATCGTAAATGCTAATCGAGACATACCGCTATACCTATTCTCCTTAATGGGCAGACCCTGTTGTCCTAAAATTGTCGGGTAACTAACTGAAGTCAGATAAAGTATAAGGGGGCAGTTCGCTGGGAGATTGCTGCCCCAGGGAGTGAATGAGCGATAAGTCAGAATTGTATCTACATTTAACTGCCTTTTGTATCAGAATCGTCTCTGTGAACGCTAGCATCAGAAGATTCTTTTGTCTCCGGGGAAACTGCTTTTTCCTCTTCTTTGGCAGGAGACTGGGCTTCTTCAGCAGTTGGCCCCTTTTGTCCATCAGAACAGTTACACCTTAGTTTTAATAACGGTGCACCGAATAGAACCTTCTGCACACCTGGCTGGTCGAGAGCTGCAAGCAATGAAAGTGTGTTTGTGTATGTCAGATATAACAGAGATAAGACCAAACCAATTGCAAAGGCACAAGGAACCTGTGGCAGGGCTCACCTATCCTCTCTGCAAGACTTATAGAACTCCAGGTGACCAAGAAACAAGAAATCGCCTGGACAGGGGATAGATTTGGAGATGTTTTAATGATTTAACATAAGAAAGCATGTTTGCATGTGTACTCCCAGTTTCTGGAATACTTAGTATTTGGATTGAATTTTTGACCTTTATACAGCCAGTAATAGTAGATGTACCATATTGCACAACTGGAGAAATGTCTCACACACTAGCTCCTAACATGGTAATAACCCTAGAAGCTACATGGGCTTGGAGATTTTAACACAGCACTAATGAGTTCCATCATACATGCACCAGCTAACTCATACTAGTAGTTTTTATAACTACCGCCCCCATAAAATGGTCTTATGGTCACAGAAACAATAAATCGTAGCGATCCCCTCTTCTGCTAAGTATGCTCCATAATGTATACTGTATTTCTATTAAAATCTGCCAAAAATTAGGAACATATATCCAATACATATGCACAAGAAAAAGAACGCCAACTATACGCTCTTTCTGTTCCTGAAACCTAAGGTAGTATTAAAGAAAAGCAAAATTAAGCTGGTTTACAAGGGAGGGCATTTTTTAGTTCTTACGTTTTTTACTCGGTGGAAACATAAACCAACGGAAAATGGCAAGCATAAGAAAACGGAAACACAAAGATCAAATGCACTTATCATCGACACAGGGCACATGTGCACTTCAAAATTTTCCCAGAAATATCATATTACTTTTTTCTCTTTTTGTCGGTGCAAAGCCAATAAATGGTGGAAAAAATACCCTTTTTGTAATGTGCACAGACAGCAATATTTTTAGATATTCTAACATGTTCAAGTACTATTGTTTTTTACCTGCACAGGTACTCGAACCAATAGGTGCATATGAGCACAAAACTGTATCCAGGCCCATATTTTTAGGGTGTTCAGGTTCAATTCAATCATATACTAGTTGTATACCTCACAAATTGAATGTAATTGATAAGAAAATGTTCCAAGCATGAGCAAGTGCTCCACAATACCTGGGGAAGGGTTGCTGTATACAGCATAGATAGAAGAGATATTACTCTCAGAACCTCCTTTACTTTGTCAAGTGGTTGAGAGCATCCTTTACATTTCCCTGAAGCATTGTACTTGAGCTAGAAGCCAAAAACTCTTATTAGCTTCCCTCAATTTGGATTGCAGGGCGTCCATGGTTCCAACATTTATCTTTGACCAACAATTAGTTAAACAACATGTATGTTATGTGCTACAAAATTGGTTTGTTCCGAAGTGATTTTAAATATAATCCAAAAGTGTCGATTTGCAACATGTAACTTTATTTTAACTGGCCAAAGATAAATCCTGAAAAAAGTGAGGGCCTGACATTTCGAAATGGAGGCAGAAACAGTTAACACAAAATCTGACAAAGAAATTTTAACAAACATGAAAGCAAAGATGCTTAGACTAACATACATCAATCTAAAGTTAATGAGGCAACTATTTTAAGAAAGAGGCCTAAAAAGAAAAAAGGGAACAGAGAAGAGAGAGACTACAAACAAAAACGCCATCAAATTAACAAGGTCGGCAGTATAAACTTCCAAAAAAATATGCAGCTAGTGTACACTACTTCATTTCAGTGTTATTAAGACATCCTAAATTATACAGAGCAAACTGCACAGAGAAGTCAAATAATACAGCAGCATACCCAAACTTAATAGTGATGGGTGATTAACGGATAGCACAATAGATAGACTGTACGTGGGCCTTGAAGGTTCACGTCAAGCAAGTTTAAAATGGAGAGATTTCAGGTCAAATTTATATCGACGCATGAAATCACCAACATATCTCAAGATTACAGATCAAATCATTACGTGCCGAAGACATGCAACTTGGTAAAGCTATCAGGAATCTTAAGAGCCATACTTTTACAGCTAATTGATCATAATTCAAGTGCACGTGACAACAATCATGTGTCTCAATTCAATTACAAATCTCTCCAACTATCAACAAATAATCAAAAAACAATGCACGGACGACTGAAGCACAACAGATTGATATGTAATATAAAACGAGTGCTATTTATATAAACTATCACGCTTCCCTAATGGGTCTTAACTCACTAAAATATGCTCCTACTGAGATTTCAATTCCTGAAATGGTAAAAAAAAATGCCAATGTGCAGGAATTTTTTTTGTCTCAAAGATCTAATGCTAATTCAAATCTTACAGAAATAGCATGAAAAAAAAACTACATTTATTCATAAACAGAACTTAAGTAAACAAACAGACAGAACAGAAGGGAAGAAAAGTTAAAATATTTTCCATCTACACTCCGGCTTTGTTCACTTAGCAAACACCACTGGCATTACACATAAGTAAAAATTACATTTTTTATCCTTAAGACAACAAAATATCTTGTGAAAACGATGTACAGTGCGCCATTGATGAGCTAAAAATCAAATGAGCGAATGTTCGAAGCATGCAACCAATGGGATCTTGAAATTTATAGCACAAGAGCAAACATATCAGAATAAACTGTATGCATACCTCTGAGGTAAGCACGATGAACAGTGATGTTATCATGGGGAAGATGCAAAGAGCATCAGGGGTCGTCAGATCAGTAAACCAGACTGCTCCACCCCCTTTTAAAGATGGGACATTCTCAACCATGTTTGATATCTAGAAGTATGAGAGGAGAATGAAATAGTCTGTGAAAAAGGTAACGATGAAGGTTGTCGTGGTGATAATGAAGGTACCAAAAGTTAGCTAAACAGATGGTTCAGTACATAAAGTCAACTTACAGCAATGTGGAGAGTTATTAAGGTATACGGTGTCACGGTAAGTGGAAGATATACTGCAAGACCTAACCTGTGTGAAAGGAAAATGCCAGATAAGCTACACAGCAACATGAATTATTATTCTTTTGGCTAGGGCTGGGCACACACACCATGGCCCTATAGGATTATTAAGGCAAAGCTTGAAGCAAGGAGTTGGCTTACTTCACACTTCAGATATGTTGTGCACATACTATGTTTTCATAGCAAATAAGCAATATGATTAAGGAAATTATTTTTGCTGAACTGTCCAGAAAAAGTGACCCGATTGGCTGAAGGAGGTACGGAGTATGCACACTGAAAAACAAAATAAAATCACTGGAACAACACAATTTTTTATTTGGAATTTGCAAATGCAAGAACACAGAATAAAAGGCTCTGACTAAGTTTTCACGTTTACATGACCATCTTTATATGAGGAAGATTTTCAACTCGTGGAGCCATTGCTCCATCTGCTTTACCTTGGATGCATTTGGTCTGCCTAGGACGTGTGATAGTTTATCTAGCAGTAAGAGTAACAGAGTCTACAGTATTTGGGTTGGTATATTTTTTTTAATGTTGAAGTGCACAGCCCTCAACAGAGACAGGTTTTTAAAAAAATAAATGGTGTTGCCTGTTAAGCTTCAAACTTCGCTCCCACTTCCTTATCTATAAACTTAGTTTTGGCAATGTTTGTGTACCATTTACAGATCATCATGATTGGCACTCACACACATGGCAGTGTTCACAGATTAAGTGAGTTCTCGTTTCATGACTGCTTCATGTTCATATGATCACCCTTTAGTACAAATATAATTTACAATGATAAAATGTGTGATTCCAAGTTTGTTAGAAGGGTTTGCCACAAAAAAAAAGGAAAAATAATTAAATCATTTCATGTAACATAAAAGGTATGTAAGTACATTATATATATGCATTGCTTCGTGTAAAAAAATATATGAGCCTTTATGCAAATGATGAAATAATTTCATGAAGTTGTGCATGTGTAATTTTAATCTCAACATTTTGTTACCAAGAATACTTCTCATCTATCTATTAGTCAACCAAAATCTTTTTCAAGTCTCACATTAAACTACCTAATCATTTTCCGCTTAAAGGAAGAAACATAGGGGCACCACAAAAAATGTCTTCTCGCTTCCATGTTATCATTAAACATCTCACATGTCTCTTTTCATCCAGCAAGAAATATTCCAAAGATTGAGGACAATTTTTCAGAAAACAAACATTAGCGCCAATAATACCATCGAACACGCTCAATAGTGTCAAAATGCAATGTAAGTAAAGCATATTGCATACTTTTTGAGTGAAGAAAGTGCAGCACGCTCAGCTTCTTCTCTTGACGCATCATCCTTAACCTGCAGCAAATGATTGTGTACAGTTAAGTTTCTTGAAAACAAAATATGCAAGTTGTACGGTAGAATAGAAATACTAAAAATCTAAAGAGTGTTTCACTTATCATGTTGCAGGATCGTGAATAATATCGAGATACTTACACTGTTCATCAACTTGCTGGTTTGCTGCACCTCCTGGCGCATCTCCTATGTAAGTTTGAAACATGAAAACATTAGGGTTTAAGTCTGTTGCCAAATCATAATTCTTCACAACATACAAAATTTCGATTTTATTTGAGTTAGCTATGTAGTAAGTAAGTTAGAGCAATCTTGCAATGTAGTACATGAGTTCTGCCAGGATTTCATGAGAAAAAAGAAAGCCAAACCGAGGAACATAGGTAATTCCTTAACAAAATCTTACATATAATTGTTTCCTGGCAATTATCCACAATGTGAACGACACTGACCGTAGCAGTGCCGTGGACAGAGCAATAGAAATCCACCTGTAGTGCAAAAAAAGAGGAACATAATGTACTCCGGAGACAGAAAAAAAATCCAAGGACACGGTGGAGGGCAACCCTTAAACCCTGACCAGTTAAGACCGGTGAAGGAGTGGACCGCGTCGATGAGATGCTGCGCCGCCGCGACGGCCATCGAGGAGTCCTCCGCGGCCCACGCCACCTCGCCAGGAAAGCTTGCCGCGGGCGCCGCGGCATTGGCGGCATCGGTGAGGACGTCGGTGAAGTCGATTTCGCGGGAGGAGGAGGAGAAGCTGCGGCGGGGTGGTCCGGGGAGGAGGTGGAAACCGAATGGGATGAAGTTTAGGGTTTGGGATGTTCCGCAAGGGGCGAGCGCGAAGTGAATCGACCGTGCTGCGGGTTGGGGTGGAAGAGAGGAGGGCTTTCGGGGATCTCCAGTGGAGTTGGATGGAAGCAATTGTGGAAGAGACGGACAGAGGCGGCGCTCGACGATGATGGAGAGGCTACGGGAGGCGAGGTTTCTCCGCGCAGCGGCGGCCAACGCCATTGCTGCTGGGAGCACGGTAGCCGGGAGAAATTCTTTGTCTTCCTACTTCTTTTTTGAAAGAAATTAATTCTTCGGGCAGAATTTTATCTTGCAACTGTCTACTATAATTGGCATCTAGCCCTTTTTTTTTCAATTTGGGCATCGATGGAGATTTCTTACTCCCTCTCCTATATTTAAAGAATAGCGCTGAGCGTCCCATGGGACCACACTCACGCACGAAAAAATGCCCACACTTCGGAAAATAAGTCAACCGCCGCACTCACGCACAACACCAAGCAACCCGTGGGCTCCTCCGGTGAGCTCCACCTCGTCACCGGAGAAACGAATCGCCGGAGAAATACCTCGCCGCAGCCTCGCCGTCGGTAGCATCACCACCGCCCGTCGTTGAGAGCTCCGGCAAGAGATTCGTCCGCTCGCAGCCTCGCCGACCCCTCATCGAGATCTTCTTGCAGAGGCAGATTCGTCCGCTCGCAGCCTCGCCGGCGGTAGAGTCCAGCGCTGGCTGACACCCGCCGTCGGTAGCATCCCTGGTAGTAGCAGCAACGTCTTGCCTTGGTAGCATCTCCGGTCGCCTTCGGTAGCAACTCCGGTCGCCTTCGGTAGCATCTCGACACGTCGTGGATAGCAACTCCGGCCGCCGTCCGTAGCATCCTGACATACCTTCGGTAGCAACTCCGGCCGCCGTTCGGTAGCATCTCGACTTGCCGTCAGTAGCAACTCCGGCCGCCCGTTCGGAAGCATCTCGACACGCCGTCGGTAGCAACTTCGCCGCCGTCCGTAGCATCCCGACACGCCGTCCGTAGCAACTCCGGCTGCCGTCCCCATAGCATCCCGACAAGCCGTCGGTAGCATCTCGACTTGCCGTCAGTAGCAACTCCGCCGCCCTGTCCGCCGTCGGCGGCAGGGTCTGAACCACCGCCCTCCGAGTGAGCATAGGTAGCGACCTTGGGGAGCATCGTCATCTGCCTTCGATAGCACCACCGTTGCCCTTCAGGAGCACCACCGCCCTCCTAGTGAGCACCGGCAGGGGCTTTGGGGAGCATCGTTGTTGGCCTTCCGAAGCACCACCGCTCCTCCTAGTGAGCACCGGCGGTGACCTTGGGAAGCATCGACATCGGCCTTTGACAGCACCCCAGTTGGCCTTCCGGAGCACTACCTCCCTCCCTAGTGAGCACCCGCAGCGACATCGAGTGGAGCACGGGCCGACGGTGGAGTGGAGCACCAGCGCCACGCTGTTAGAAGGAGCAGGCGTGATGATGCCGGCGGCGGTCTGGTAGGAGCGCGGGGCGGGGGCGGGAGGGACGGAGGAGCTGGTCGGCGCTCCGGTAGAAGCGCGGGGCGGGGCGGCGTTGCTTGGAGAAAGGCCAGAAGCTAGGGGGAGGAGCTGCGCAGTGCTCCGGTAGGAGGAGCAGAGCGAGCGCTGATGGTCTCGTGGGGGAGAAGGAGATTGGGGATTGTGTGGATGAGAAGGATCGATGTGGAGATAAGGTAGGAGGCGCGGACTCTACCCGTCGCTCTACCTGTACACGCGTCGCAAGCAGGAGCCGGGGGATGCAAAATGCGCGATCCCCCGGGTGATTTATAGCGTTTTCCATATTTAAAAGAGTTAAATACACCAGCGGTATCTCAACTTTAGCTCGAAGCACAATACGGTATATGTACTTAAGAATATACTCAATACGGTCACTCAACTTGAGTTGCGCTCGAAAAAGTCACTGCTTCACCGTACAACTCCGTATTTTGACCGTTGTCCGGTCAAATTACTGGGTCCCACATGTCAGTTTAATAAAAATAAAAAAATAAACCCCACCGCTTGTGTGCGAGCGTGTAAAGTGGTACGCGTGTATTTTTTTAGTCTCGTCTGCGTCCTTCGCTATCGCCACCACGTCGTTGTCGTCACGATTATCTGGCCACACACGCACACGCACTCACGCACGCATGCACCATAGCGCGGTACACACGCATGGCACACACACGAACGCACTGCACGTACACCACCTCGTACTCGTCGCGATTATCTGGCCACACGCGCACGTAAATCACCTCGTACTCGTCGCGATTATCTGGCCACACATGTTGCAGGCGCGCACACGCTACACGCACACACGCTGCACGCACACACGCTACACGCGCGCACACTGCACGCACACACTGGACGCACACGCACACACACATACTGCACGCGCACACACACGCTGCGCCTGCACACACTACACGCACACACTGGTCGTTTGCTACACGTACACTTTGGTTACGATGAATTATATACCGGTTTTTTTATTTTTTTATTGAACTGACATGTGGGACCCAGTAAGTTGACCCGTCAACGTGTCAAAATACGGAGCTGTACAGTGAAGGAGTGACCTTTTTGAGCGTCAACTCAAGTTGAGTGACCGTATTGAGCGTATTATTAAGTACAGGTACCGTATTGTGTTTCGACCTAAAGTTGAGGTACCGCTCGTGTATTTAACTCTATTTAAAAACGGACAATGCTAGGCATCCCCGGAGGATTGCACACTCCGATCCACCGGTTCCCAAGCCGTCCGATGAAGCAAATCACATCCGTCAGATAAACAGGCTAAGAAAAAAAAAAGGAAAACCGACCACCGAAGACGGAGCTCGTCGCAGCACCGTCGACCTGACTTTGGAATGCCGTCATCGAGAACCTCCCTGCATGTAGCAGCACCGCCTCCTATGGCAGCAGCTTCCCCCCACGGCCAATAGCTCAACCACTAACAGGTTGCGTGAGGTTTTCCCATGGTTGGTAGCAGCACCACGGTCGTAGCACCACCGCTGGCCGATTGAAGCAGTGCCGCCGAGCGCCGGTAGCATCCCCGCTCGCCGCTTGCAGCAGCTCCGCCGGTAGAATCCCTGCTCCTCGCCGCTTGCAGCAGCGCCGCCGGACGCCGGTAGCATCCCCGCTCGCCGCTTGCAGTAGCGCCGCCGGAAGCTGGTAGCACCACCTCTCGTCGCTTGTAGCAACACCGTTGGACGTCGGTAGCACCACCTCTCGCCCCTTGCAGCAGCGCCGCCAGACGCCGGTAGCACCTCCGCTCGCCGCTGGCAGCAGCGCCGCAAGACGCCGGTAGCACCTCCGCTCGCCGCTTGCAGCAGCGCCGAGAGACGTTGGTAGCACTTACCCTTGCTGCTTGCAGCAGCGCCGCTGGACGCCGATAGCATCAGCACTTGCTGCATGTAGCACCCGGTCACTGCCATTGTAGCACCTGGACGCGCCATTCGCGACTGTTGGAACTCACGGTCGCCGGTTGCTGCACAAAAGGAGCGCTCCCTTGCGCATCGACTGTAGGAGAGGGGGAGAAATAGCAGTGGAGGAAGCCGTGCATGGCTTTGGCCGGAGAGCTTGACGAAGGAGATGGAAAAACAAGACCAAAAATATGTGGCTGGGGGAGGACGGGAAAGGATAAGGAGAAGGGATGGTGTCGCATGGGGGCATAGTACACGCGTCGGGCGGTTAAAACGGAGGATCAGGCGTGTGCCATCCCCGGAGGAACACCAGCATTTTCCTTTAAAAAATCCAAGAGTTAAAGAATGCACGTGTGCTATCTCGTCTCATCAAGCACGTGATCGATGGTTGTCTGATGAAACAATGGAATACATCAAAGCCATCCGCGGTGCGACCCGCGTGCTGGTCGTTTCGATAGGAAACCACCTAACCGAACAAAATTGTTTTTCAAATTTTGGGAGTCTTACCCCTCTCTCCTCTGCAGTCTCGATCCCCTTTCCCCGAAATCGCAAAATCAATAGGGTTCCTTCCCCATTTCTCGGTCATGGAAAATCGACAAAGGTCAGGGACAAACGGAGAAGCCTGCTACTACCTTTGTTCCGAAAAATAAGGCGTATTTCGCTTCGTTTGACCGAGACTTTGACCAAGGATTACATATTTAATATGCGACATGTGTGATAGAACTCATAATCATAGTGAAGTACTTTTTAATAGGAATACAATAATACTAACTATATGTAAAAAAAACTATATATAAATAGACTAATTATTGGTCAAAGCAAACAAAATACTCCTTGTTTTGTGGAACAGAGGTAGTAAGAAACTACCCTCCCCCCCCCAAGCATGAGGGCACATCAAGAGCGATTTTGAAGCTACCGGCGGTAGCACCTCCTCGTGCAAACGCCCAGTTGTGGGTACCCAAAAGTCTTGTGCCAAAAACAGCAACAAAGAACATTCAGGGAGCAACAGCCAGTTTACAGGATGCAACCATACCATGGCTGAAACCACCCATAGTACTAAGCACTAGCCATGGATTTACAACTCCTGTAGTAACATTTTTAGCACCAGGAAAAGCTAATGAGGGACAAATGGAACAACACAATACGAAGCAATCTCTGAAGCTACCACTACCCGCAATTCTCGTGTCGAAGACAACAACGAGAAAACTTCAGGGGATAACAAAGAGCTCCAAGGATGCAAATGATGCCCATGCCCACTCACATGCAACTGCATCAGTTATGCCTCAGTCTACAACAAAGCCAATTCAGTTTCCAACTTAATTGGACGTGCCAGCAACATCCATCAGCAGAGAAACAACAACCAACACTTCAAAATCAACTCTGGTGAAGCCAGGAGCAACACTAGACAACCAACTGAATTTAACTATAACTCCAAAGAAGATATAAGAACTAGGGGCACATTTTTTAACCACGGGCCATGAGTTTGCTGACACACATGCCACTTTTCCATATCATGTTGAACCACCAGCTACGACACGTGCAACCTACCCACCTCTAGTGCCATAACAACAGATAGAAGGGGGAAGGGTATTGTGACGCCCAAGTTCCAGAGCCCTAGAGAAAAAACAGAAAAACATTAAGCTAGAACTGAGCCAATGCCTTCTATAAAACTTGTCGGTCTAAATGCAACAAGGTTTGACGATGACAATATGTGGTCACCGGACATGATAAAATAAGTCGTGTGTTGTATGCGACCAGGTCGAGATGGAAAAAGGATACATTAAGAATAAGTCACCACCACAAAATATTATTTTCAAACGCCAGTTAGGCTAGGTGCATAGGTCGTGCCAAACGCATATGCATCTGCAAGTACAACAGGTCCACCCTGGACGTCAAGTATGGCCACCTAGAGGGGGTGAATAGGTTCTACGACCAATTTTAATTTTTCTTCAGATTAAGGCTTGACACAAAGGTAAATTCTCTAGAAATGCAACTACGGTGAATTTACCTACATGACAACAACAACAAGATACAAGATACAAACAAGTAGTAAAGGAGAGGGAACGAGATAACCGATAGAGGAAGCACGCGGAGACAAGGATGTAGTCCCGAGTTTCTCCCTTTTAGGGGAGTACGTCTCGTTGGAAGAGTGTGAGCTCGCCACAAAGGCCTACTCAACGCCACAAAGGCATCACCCTATTCTCCGATGAACAACGCCACAAAGGCCTAGTTCACCTTCCACTATTGATCCCTTTTTAGGCGGGATTCGAGTCCTTTACAACAAGCTTGAGGCACACACCCACAACCAAATTTGGGGGCTCTCAAGAAACACCAACAATCACCAAGAGAGTAGCAATGAGGCCTAGGTTTTTCACAAGGAACTCCTAGGCATGAATTCCTAAAGCAAGTGAGAGGGGAATAAAATCCGGTTAGTGAAGACGTAGATCGGGGCCTTCTCCTTCAATCCTCCAAATATCAACGAGTTTGGGTGGAGGGATTGGGAGAGATCTAGGATTTGGTGAGCTCAATAAATGCACATTAATGGCTTGGACGAACTAGTCAACTTGGAGAATAAGGGGGGATTTATACCCCCTCCCAAAATGTAGTTGTTTATGCAGAAACCGATGACCGAAATTTCCGGTTCAACATTGGACCAGATATTTCGGTTTCCTTCTTTTTCAGATCTGAAAATCGGGCAGCGTTGACCGAAACCAGAATATCCGGTTTCCTTCAAATAATCCGGTTGAAACTTTCGGTCAACTCTAGTGTGACCAACCGGAATTTCCGGTTGGAAATTTTCGGTTGATTTCTGTCCCAAAACTGGGCTGGAATTCTCCCAACCGGAATTTCCAGTTGCCCTGGAAATTTCTGGTTGAATAATCCGGCTAATCTATGTGCCAAAACTGGGCTGGGTTTTTCCCAACCGGAAATTGGTTGAATAATCCAGTTGACTCCAGTGTTGAAAATCAAAGGAAAACTTCTCAACCGGAATTTCTGGTTGACATGGAAAAATCCGTTTGAAATATACGGTTGATCTCTGTCCCAAAAATGGCTGATCTACCTTCACCACGTTTTGGTGTTCGATGCGGATGATCAACTAAACATCTGCAGACTCAACAACTCGATAAATAATGTAATTAGTATTGTTAACTAACACGCAAAACGTTAGGGAAAACGAAATGCACTTTCAATCTCCCCCTTTTTGGTGTTAGATGACAATACTAAGATTTGCAATAAAATGAGACAAGATCATGTTTATGAAAGAGATGGAAATTGCTCCCCCTACAAGTATGCATAAAAAAAATTGCCTAAATGATGCAGCGCGACCCATCCCATTGGGCATGTCTCACACTCCATCATATGTCAAGTCACCATGGATTCAAAAGGTGAACTCATTCCTCTTCTATAACCCACTTCGTACCCCTTTGGATGGTATACTACTTGACCATCTACCCATGTGCATTGCTAGGTATGAGTTGACGAGTACGGATGCGAGGGGAGATGTCGAGGAATCCCAGGACTCAAGGGCATCCAAGGTGTACGTGTGGAACAGAAGGAAGAAGCGAGAAGACAAAGAAGAAGGCCAAGAAACCCGGCCTAACGGCCCGGCCAGGTCAGTCTCCCTACTCCTCAGGACGGGCTCCCAGCCGAGCCAGCCGGCCTCCACCCCGGCCTCAGGCTGGCCGCCCTGCTTCTCAGGCCGGGCTCCTAGCCGAGCCAGCCGGTCTCCACTCCGGCCTCGAGCTGGCCGCCCTGCTCCTAAGGCCGGGCACCCAACGGAGCCAGCCGGCCTCCATCTCGGCCTCGGGCCGGCCTCCCTGCGCCTTAGGCCATCCACCCAACCAAGCCACCCGGCCTCCCAGGCCGGCTCCCCTACGACTTACCTGCCTGCACGTAGTGACATGGAATATTCTCTTGTATCCCTCTACCTACCACCTACTACTATATATAGGACCCCCTCCTTTCTAGGCTAGAGTTGATATGAGATAGAATTGTGCCTTGTGCTCCCCCTCCCATGAGGAGAACCTACCCCATGGGATCCATGGCTACTCCATATATTCATCTATTGGATTGTATCAAGATCTCTCCAAGTAGCTACTCTTTCACCTCGTGATTTTTGTAGTTCTTTCCAACCTTCCCCTTGCGGCTTTTGTTGGACCGATTGACCGCCGGTGAGAGGAATCGACTCCAATTAGCGTGTTGCTGACTTGGGTTTGCGATCCCTCGTAGTCTCCACGAGTTATCTCCCCTTTTGTGTGCGTGAGTTCATCGTGTTCTTCGTGTTCTTCCCAATCTCCCCGCCTCTCGTGCGTCAATCCTTGAAGATCGGGCCAACCTAGAGGCCTAGCCTTCATCACTAAACATGCAAAATACAACCCTAAGGGTAGAGTAATTTAAAAAAAACACAACCATGATAAAAAAAAGACTAAAACAATATGTTGAGGTAGAGATGAATGATATAACTTGTGCGGAGAGATAATATGAAGATAATATCGTAGCATAATAAGGGACAACCTCAACATAGAGATAACCAACAAGATGATCCAATGATAGCATAGTCTCACGACCACATAGTTCAAACGATAAACGATAAAGCAAATAGTTTTCACGAGACAACTAAATGGACATAAGCTCTCAAGGAATGGTAAAAGAACATGCTTGTTCCCGAACCCATGCAAATCCCGTTGGCCTAATAGTACCACTTCTCCCCCTTTGGCATCGAGACACCAAAAAGGGGAGTGGTAGTGAAGCTAATGTCCCAAAGCGAGCTAAGCATCGGAGTCTTCTAAGGCCTCTCCAACGGACTGCTCGGACTCTCCTTCGGCACCCCCTTCCAGATCATCATCGCCATCCTTGTCATCATCAACTGGAGCAGTAGTGGAAGCAGCTGTGAACCTAAGAGCATCCTTAAGATGTTCTCAAGGAGCAATAGACTTGGAGGACCACTAAGAGTAGGATACTGGAACAAAATTAGCAGGGGGTTCTCCAGAAGCACCACTGACATGATGAAAAATCTTTGATTGAGAGCTGGACATTGCAAGGTCACTGCGATAAGACTGATACTGCTCCTTGTGAATGTCAACCTTCATGCAAAACACATTGCGCTGAAACCATGACAACTTCCTTACATTGCGCACAGTGGTGGTGTCAGCCTTGGGAGTAGGAGCAATGGAAGTGGTAGCACTCGCACGAGCGTCCCCCATGAAGGAACCACTCTCGAGAGCAGCAGTAGCAGCAGGAGAAGACTTGCTCTTGACATACAGCTTCTTGAAGTGATGATCTTCCATAGGAAGATCCTTGAAGTCCTTCTTCATAGTGTCCTTGATAAACATCATAATATAAGGACCATAGGGAATGTTATTCCCACCAAGCATGGCGTTGTTGAGCTCGTTGAAGATGAAATCCATGGCATCCACCTCATAGGACTTAGTGGGGTCTGGATCCTCAATACACGGTTTGGTAAGAATCAACAAGTTGCAAAGGGAAGTGGTGAGGGCATCATTGTTCCCACCACTTGGAGCAATGAAGGACCTGAAGATACGAACCAGCTGATCTTAGAGAGGAACAAGACCTTCCACGTTACCAATTGTAAATTCAAGAGCATACAACTCAGCGATGTCCCTCTCCCTGTGTGGTCTGTTTGGACCATGCATACGGTGTCCAAGATGAGGAAAGGAGGACCACTTGTAACCAAGAACTCGATCAAACTTGTAGAATGTGCCTCATAGTAGGTAGACCTGACCATCCACTTCAAATGACAATGTATATCCTTCCCAAAGACCAAAGTGGACATGAACTTAACCACAAGGTCATGGTTGTAAGGACACCGGGTTTCCATGAGCTTCACAAGATTGGACCTTTCAACCACAGTAGAACCTTGGGAAAACACTTCCTTGTCCTTGATAGGTTGGAACTTGGTAGGATTCATGGGACGAACGGAATGCTTGTAGTCAAGATAGATGGCAGTGAAAATATGGTATTGCTCCATGCACCAAAAATGAGTATCCTCCATCTCTCCATCATGTTTAGTATTGTACCAGTAACCTTGACGAATGCGAGTGTACTCAGCTGAAGAGACATCATAGCGGTAGTTCTTCCTAGTTTCCTTATCCTTCTTCCTCTTGGAAATAACCTTCCCTTTCTTCTTCTGACCACTATCTTGGAGAACCTTGCTTTTAGACACAGCTTTCCTAGGAGGCCGAGAGTCACTAGGTTCCTCGTCACTTGTTTCCTTGTAACACGGGCGTTTGCGAGAACCACCTGTGAATCGAGCATATAGATGGATAGCATAAGATGAGTGCACACAAGACAAAGTAGGGAAACATCCATAAAAACAATAAGAAAGAATCCACATATCAATCATGAAGCATCCTAAGAGGAATCAACAAAGTACGTAAGTTGCAAAATGAGATAGAACTCAACCGGAATTTCCGATTCGTATCTGAACCGGATATTCCGGTTCCACGAAAACAAAACTAGATTGATTTTCCACTAGAGCTAAAACTAGATCGGCTAAAAGGGGTGATATCCTATTGATTCTAGCATTTAAAAGAGTACCCTAGGAACATCTATCACCAAGCAATTCAAGAAAAAACATGTATCCATGAGGGGGTATGGGATGAACACCCGAGATTCAAAAATAAGAACTTTACCCGCGTCCATGGTGACAAATTCTTGGATGAAAACGTTCCTGGGGAGGAGGAGTGATGCTCTTTGATGGTGTGTTGGAAACCCCAAGAGGAGGGTGTGATGAGCAAGCGGCAAGAATTTCCCTCAGTTAAGAACCAAGGTTATCAATCCACTAGGAGGAAGACGATCTCAGGAAGGTTGATGCCACTAACGGTGGTGCTGGCGCTTCAACGGTGTCAGCAACAACGTGGAACCTGCACACAACACAACAAAAATACTTTGTCCCAACGGTACAGTGAGGTTGTCAATCTCACCGTTCTTGCTAAAAACAAAGATTAGACGTATCGTGTGGAAAATGATGTATGCTTGCAGTAAGTAAAGAAAGCGGGAAATTATTGTGGTTTGTTTAACGGTGTGGAAAATGGACCGGGGTTCATAGGTTCACTAGTGGTGTCTCTCCATAGAGATAACATGCTGGGTGAACAAATTACAGCTGGGCAATTGACAAATAGAGGTTGCACCGTAGTGCACATATATGACATGATGACTACTATGATATTTAGTGCGGGCATTACAACAATATACATTGACCGAAATCCATCTGCATCTATGACTAATAATCCACCCTCAGGTTATCATCCGGACCCCCTTAGGTACTAAGTTGCAAGCAATAGATAACTGCATTAAACAAAGTGTGTAATGTAAGCAATGATTATGCACGCGGGCACTCTCACCGCTGGTTTCTCCCTAATGGCAAGAGCACATCCTCCCCCTTCACGTTTCTGACACTCGAGCAAGGCGGTGAGGAGGCATGAACCCACTATCAAGCATAAATACTCCCTCTTGGAGTCACTAGCAACTACTTGGCCAGAGCAACCACTAGCAACGGAAAGCATGCAAGATCACAAATAGCATATGCAAATAAAGACTATAATCAACTTGGCATAAGTTCAATATCCATCGTATCCCAGCAAACACAACATATAGAATTATATAAGATCAATCTCGATCATGATAGGCAGCTCACGAGATCTAAACATGGAGGCATATGAGGAGAAGACAACCATCTAGCTACAGCTACGAACCCATAGTACAAGTATGAACTACTCACGCATCACTCTGGAGGTGGGCATGGTGATGTAGAAGCCTCCGGTGATGATCTCCTCTCCGGCAGGGTGTCGGAAACAGCTTCAGAACCCCCCTGATCTAGGGTTGACGGTGACGGTGGCTGCGGAACTTTTTCGGGATTTTTTATCAGGTCTCTAGGGTTTTCCATCCGGGGGGATTAAATAGGCGAAAGGGCAAAGACGGTGGAGCTCTAGGGGCCCCACACCCATAGCTGGCGCAGCCGGGGGCGCGCCACCCTATGGTGTGGCCCCCCTGGTGCCCGTCTTCGACTCTCCTTCGGTCTTCTGGATGCTTCCGGGGGAAATAGGCACTTCGGGCTTTGTGGGGTCCAATTCCGAGAATGTTTCCAGAACAACTTTTCTGAAACCAAAAACAACAGAAAACAGGGAACTGGCACTTGGCATCTTGTTAATAGGTTAGTCCCGGAAAACGTATAAAAATGCTATAAATAAGGGAGAAAACAAGTAGCAATTGACATAATATGATCATGGAGCATCAGAAATTATAGATACGTTGGAGACGTATCAAACATCCCCAAGCTTAGTTCCTACTCGTCCTCGAGTAGGTAAAGAATAAAACAATAATTTCTGAGGTGACATGCTACTGACATAAACTTGATCAATCTAACGTAAAAGCATATGCACGCTGAGATCATAGAACTTCAAATACAAACATGATAAATAGAACTTTAATAATAAAGCATAGCAATTACTTTGCATCACGAAGAGTATCTCAAATAAAGGATCATGAATAATAATGCAAAGAAAGGTAGACATTTGTTTCAGGTATAGAGAAAGCATGGCAAAGTGATATTTCGCTAGTCCTTAAGAGTGGGGCAAAACATAAATGTCAGGACACCTTCAAAGTTCATGAGGAAGACTAGAACAAATAGTTTAAGAACAAATAATATCACATGATGAAGTAATTATTTATGTTTATGGGACAAATGCACATAGAACTCAGAATGGCAAAAATGCTCTCTCAACTGTGCATAAAGTTAGAAGATGGAGACTCAACATAAAAGTAAAAGAAAGGCCCTTCGCAGAGGGAAGCAGGGATCACTCATGTGCTAGAGCTTTTATTTTATTAAACAAAGGTATTAAAAGTTTGACACTCATCCCACCCATCTTTCACAAACCATGGCTAACTGAATCCTCGGGTGCCTGCCAACAATCACATACCGTGGAGGCGTGTCTATATTTTGGGAGATGTATGTTAATGTCAACAAATGGTAAACAGAAAATACAGTACGTCACAAGCCAACTGGATTCACAAGAGAGACTCCCATGGTGAAGTACGCAACTTGTGTAGAAGGTCATCCCTCTTTCTCTTTTGTTTACACAATTATGCTTTGACTGATAAATCAGGGGCAAAAATAGTGAAGAGAATTTGTTTGTATTAATTTGGGGCTGGGAACCCCGCTGCCAGCTCTTCTATCATTTGGATAAGCGGATGAAGCCACTAGTCCAGGGTGTGAAATCCAATCAACAAGTGAGATAAAGATTCTGTATTGACGTCCTCATGAGCAAAAACAGGAACATAAAGCAGGAGTAATTTTGAAGGTTTTAAAGGTAACACATGAGAAATTTACTTCGAGTGGCAGTTAAATACCACATGTAGGTAGGTATGGTGTATACAATGGGAAAAACTTTGGTTTAAGGGAGTTTGGATGCACGAGTAGAGCTCATACTCAATACAGGTGGAGGCTAACAAAAGACAGGGAGCGACAAATCAAGAGAGCATAAGAGTCATAATCATGCATAGCGACATAAGCATCGTGAATTAAAACATAAGCAGTATCACAAGTTTAAAAACTAAGTGATCATGGAGGATATTTGTGACTGGTTTGTAGTCATAAACATGGTGTGAGCATGCGCCAAGTCAACCAAATAAAACATTCGAAAGAGAATACCATATATTGATGCTTTACTATGACAAGAACAACTCATGAATCTTTCAAGACATATTAAACACTCTCAGCTATTTGAGGCTATTCATGCTACCTAATAACCACAAGGCTTTAAAACTAAAATAACATTTAGCATGGCATGAAAAAGTTCTAGCCGCAGTCTATACAAGCTTCTACTAGTACTGCTATAAATTCTACTTCAAGCAACAGTTTTCTTCTCCCAACAAGCACGATACAAAACATGCTTTAACAAAAATACTCTTTATGATACAACAAGCAAACATGAGATTACTCACATAACAGTACTAAAACTAACAACTCTAATAAGAGATGCATGCAAAACAAGAGCTAAATAAATGCAGTAGCTAGACAAAGATTAAGAATACAATGTATTCTCATGAAAAAGCAGAGCGTGTCACTCTCCAATAAAAGAATGCCGGGGTCCAACCAAGCTTATTGAAAAATTAAAAACAAACTGAAAGCAAAAAAAATGAAGACAAAAATAAAAGACGCTCCAAGTAAAGCACATAAGATGCGACCGAATAAAAATATAGTTTCACAAGAAGTGACATGATAATTTGTTGATGAAGAAGGGGATGCCTTGGGCATCCCCAAGCTTAGGAGCTTGAGTCTTCTTGGAATTTGCTGGGATATACCACCGGGGCATCCCAAATCTTAGGCTTTTCACTCTTCTTGATCACATTATATCATCCTCTTCTCTTGACCCTTGAAAACTTCCTTCACACCAAAATTCTCACAATCTTCATTAGCAACGTTAGTGCAATCGAAATAATAAATTCACATGGTTCAGTTTCAACACAAGTCTAACACTCAAAAACACATTAGCTACTGTCACAACTTCTTTTAAAACTATTTTTCTCAAAAGAATACCAAAAGAAAGCGATTAAGATGCAAATGCAATTATTGGCAGAAATCTGTCAAAACAGAAATGCAGGTAAAGATTGATTTTTTCAAAAATCTTCTGTTGCTCAAATCAAAAAGTGGTCAACGAAGAAAAGTTGCGTATATAACTCAGGATTGCTCACAAAACAACTCATGTCATTTTCAATTTTCTGTGATTTTTTACGAAATTAACAGTGGATAGCAGAAATCTGTTTCCTGCGCAGAAATCCGAAATGTAGCCTCAACTTTCCACTAGAGACTTTACTTGGCTCAACAAAAACACAAAAGAAAAGATACAGCAGGGTTGCTAAGGAAATATACAACACCCAGGTGCAAATCACACCAAAGAAAACAAAAGAAAACGGGTTGAAAACAGTTAAATAAAACGGGTTGTCTCCCGATAGCACTTTTCTTTAACGCCTTTCAGCTAGGCATAAAAGGGCAACTCAAGTATTTTCAGGTGAGGCATTCAAATCAAGATTTGGCAATTCTTTAATTATGCATTTTATTTTATTTAATTGAGTTTCAGAGGCTCCTCTCTTAGTACTTTTAGGCTTACTATCTTCATCAAATAAATTCTCAGGAACAATCCAATCAAAATTCTTTTCTTGGGCTTCATGCAGTGCCACTAATTTAAAGGGGATTGGTATTTTATCCTTGTTTTCATTATTAGATTAAGTTTTTTCTATAGCACCAACAATGTATACACACGAGCCAAGCATATTAAAACGATCAAAGACTTTTCTAGCTTCTATAGCAACATCTCCAAATTCTTTAAGCATAGTTTCTAAGATGAAGTTTCTTTTCTCAACATATTCAATGTTATTAAAGTTGAGGAACATATGTTGTATTATGGGATGGAGGTTAACAAACCTAGCTTCTAGCATGTGAACTAAAGAAGTTGCAGCAGTCTCGTAATTGGTAGCAAGTTCTAATATGGATTTTTCCTCAAATTTATCATGCTTACTAACATGATCAAAGAATTCTTTAATAGTGTCCTTTCCAAGTATAGAACCACGTCCTACCGTCAAATCTTTCAAGGTAAACTTAGGGAACAACATGATGAGAAATAACAACGTAGATACAAGAATAACAACTAGAATGAGAACTAATTTTTTTGTGTTTTTGATAAAGAAAAGCAAAACAAGACAAAAATAAAAACAAGACAATAAACAAAATAAAGAGGTTGAGAGTGAGAGATTCCCCTTGCCAGAAGAATTCTTCCTCCCCGGAAATTGCACCAGAAATTTTTGACGCTCTTTGATGGTGTGTTGGAAACCCCAAGAGGAGGGTGTGATGAGCAAGCAGCAAGAATTTCCCTCAGTTAAGAACCAAGGTTATCAATCTAGTAGGAGGAAGAGGATCTCAGGAAGGTTGATGCCACTGACAGTGGTGCTGGCGCTTCACCGGTGTCAGCAACAACGTGGAACCTTCACACAACACAACCAAAATACTTTGTCCCAATGGTACAGTGAGGTTGTCAATCTCACCGGTCTTGCTAAAAACAAAGATTAGACGTATAGTGTGGAAAATGATGTATGCTTGCAGTAAGTATAGAAAGCAAGAAATTGTTGTGGTTTGTTTAACAGTGTGGAAAATGGACCGGGGTTCATAGGTTCACTAGTGGTGTCTCTCCATAAATATAACATGTTGGGTGAACAAATTACAGCTGGGCAATTGACAAATAGAGGTTGCACCGTAGTGCACATATATGACATGATGACTAGTATGATATTTAGTGCGGGCATTACAACAATATACATAGACCGAAATCCATCTGCATCTATGACTAATAATCCACCCTCAGGTTATCATCCGAACCCCCTTAGGTATTAAGTTGCAAGCAACAGATAACTGCATTAAACAAAGTGTGTAATGTAAGCAATGATTATGCATGCGGGCACTCTCACCGCTGTTTTCTCCCTAATGGCAACATCACATCCTCCCCCTTCATGTTTCTGTCACTCGATCAAGGCGGTGAGGAGGCATGAACCCACTATCAAGCATAAATACTCCCTCTTGGAGTCACTAGCAACTACTTGGCCAGAGCAACCACTAGCAACGGAAAGCATGCAAGATCACAAATATCATATGCAAATAAAGACTATAATCAACTTGACATAAGTTTAATATTAATCGGATCCCAACAAACACATCATATAGAATTACATAAGATCAATCTCGATCATGATAGGCAGCTCACGAGATCTAAACATGGAGGCATATGAGGAGAAAACAACCATCTAGCTACAACTACGAACCCGTTGTCCAAGGATGAACTACTCACGCATCACTCCGGAGGCATGCATGGTGATGTAGAAGCCTCCGGTGATGATCTCCTCTCCGACAAGGTGTCGGAAACAGCTTTAGAATCCCCTGATCTAGGGTTGACGGTGACGGCGGCTGCAGAACTTTTTGGGGGATTTTTTATCAGGTCTCTAGGATTTTCCATCCGTGGGGTTAAATAGGCGAAAGGGCAAAGGCGGTGGAGCTCCCGGGGCCCCACACCCATAGCTGGCGCGGCTAGGGGTGGCGCCCCACCCTATGGTGTGGCCCCCTGGTGCCCATATTCAACTCTCCTTTGGTCTTCTGGATGCTTCCTAGGAAAATAGGCACTTCGGGCTTTGTGGGGTCCAATTCCGAGAGTGTTTCCATAACATTTTTTCTGAAACCACAAACAGCAGAAAATGGGAACTGGCACTTGGCATCTTGTTAATAGGTTAGTCCCGGAAAACGTATAAAAATGCTATAAATAAGGGAGAAAACAAGTAGCAATTGACATAATATGATCATGGAGCATCAGAAATTATAGATACGTTGGAGACGTATCATGGAGCACCGAATCCAGCCAAAACCTCGAGGATCCAATGGAGGGAGTTGCCGGGATGGCTAGGGCACGGTGGCGGCAGCTATGGTGGAGAGAGAGAGGAGGTTGGGGGTGGAAAAGGAGCACGAAACTGCCCTCACCCCGACCTCCCCGTGCTTTTGAGGCCAGATTCGCCGAACCGGATATTTAGGTCCAAGTATGGACTTGATATTCCGGTTATAACCGGAAATTCCGGTTCAGAAGTGAATCGGAAATCCGATCACCACTAGTACCCAACTTCCTAGTTTCCAAAATGCTTGTGTGCGAGATAGAATTTGGTTTATAGATAGAAAGGCTTAGGATAGAAACACCAAACTGATAATAGTACTTCTCCCACTCACTTGCAAGAATCAAAAAGTGAAAGGCCAAGTGAGTGGGATTTTTCTGAAAAACACTTAGCTAGGAAAACGAGAGAAATGCAATGAAATCCAAATAAATCCCAACTAAGATCCAACTCTTCACAAAGAAGAGGTTGGTGGCCTAAGCCACCATGTAAGTGATCATGGTATGACACCGCGAAGATATATCTTGGGCGCATTGCCAATTCTCAATATTTTAGCTCACAATTCAACATTAGAAATAGAGAGATAACAATGAATATTTGTTTTGGGCATAATGGGGGGAGGGATAACCCAACGTGTTAGGATAACACTCCCCCTATGTCCATGACTACACCTAAACCCAAACACATAGTCAACTATAGGGGTGTGGGAAAGATCCTCGATTCAGAC
Source organism: Alopecurus myosuroides (assembly GCA_028641055.1). NCBI lineage: Eukaryota > Viridiplantae > Streptophyta > Magnoliopsida > Poales > Poaceae > Alopecurus > Alopecurus myosuroides. The sequence continues at coordinate 194,946,386 of CM054061.1, forward strand.
TCCTTGAATCGATGATATTTAGCTTATTTCTCAAAAACATGAATCTTGCATCATCAAGAGGCTCCGTGAAGATGTACGCGAGATTATCCTTGGTTGGGACATATGCTAACTCAATATCACCTCTTGCCACATGATCCCGGATGAAATGGTGACGAATCTCAATATGCTTCATCCTTGTGTGTTGGACGGGGTTGTAGGCAATCTCGATGGCACTCTCATTGTCACACAAGAGTGGAACCTTATCCAAGTGAACATCATACTCTTTGAGGGTTCGCCTCATCCATAGCAATTGGGTGCAAGCACTAGCGGCCGCCACATACTCGGCTTTGGCGGTGGAGAGAGATATACAATTTTGCTTCTTGGAAGACCAACTCACCGAAAACCTACCAAGGAATTGGCATGCCCTGGAAGTAGACTTCCAATCATCTTGATCATCGGCCCAATCTGAGTCTGTGTAGCCCTTGAGGGAAAATTGTGCCCCCTTTGGGTACCACAAACCAAACCTTGAGGTATGAACCAAATACTGAAAGATCCTATGGACCGCCAGTAAGTGGCTTTCCTTATGAGCCGCTTGATACCTTGCACACACGCCTACACTCAACACAATATCGGGCCTAGATGCACAAAGAACCAATCATAGAACAATACAACTTTTGGTCCACATCTTTACCATCCAGATTGTACTTGTCGAGACATCATAGTAAGGTTCATGGATGGGGGTGCCATAAGACTACTGGTAGAACCGTGGGGGGACGTGTTAATACTGCAAACAAGAACACTGAGTTTACCCAGGTTCGGTACGACGCAACTAGGCGGCGTTCCTACTCCTGCAATCTCACTAAATCAGGGCTGAAGCCTGAAGTATACAAAGTACAATGTGAGTATGGTTTCTCTAACTCGGCGAGGATCGACTTCTCAGCGAGTTGTCTTCTAGCTAACTGTCTCTTGGTTCTTGCTCCCATCCGGCTTTATATAGATAGTCGGATTAGGGCTTACAAAAAGGAAACCTAGAATACTACGGAAAGTATCTAACTTGGAAAGTAAGGAATCCGTCTTCTCCTCCAAGCCGCACCCCTTTGGGTCATGGTCCGGGTTCTTCTAGAATCCGGCTTCCTGCGCGTCAGCTTACTTGGCCGCCCAATGGACTATGTTCCATTGCCTGTGGGTCACCCTGGTAATCCGGCCTTTGGGCCAATGCCGGACATACCCCTAGTTGGAATATATCCGACAACGCTTGAGGTGGCATTTGACTTGCATAGGAGATGGCTTCTCTTTTGCACCTTGGAAGTTAAAACGTCTTGAGCATGTCTTGAGTATACTTTTCTTGAGAAATGAAAGTCCCACAAGCCAATTGCTTGATCTCAAAGCCAAGGAAGAATTTTAGCTCTCCCATCACAGACATCTCAAACCTATCAGTCATAAGCTTTGAGAACTCATCATTGAAAGATTTGTTAGTTGAGCCAAAGATAATGTCATCCACGTAGAGTTGGCATATGAAAAGCTCTCCCTTTGCCCTTTGTGATAAGGGCGGGGTCGATTTGCCCCACTTCAAACCCATGGTCTTGCAATAACTCTCTAAGGTGCTCATACCATGCACGTGGAGCTTGTTTATGTCCATAGAGAGCCTTAGAGAGCTTGTAAACATGGTTAGGGAAGTTTGGGTTCTCGAAACCCGGAGGTTTCTTAACATAGACCTCCTCTTTCAATGGACCATTAAGAAAGGCACTCTTGACATCCATTTGTTGCAATTTAAAGTTGTGAGAAGAATCATATGCAAGGAGGATACAGATGGACTCAAGACGAGCCACAGGAGCATAAGTTTCATGGAAGTCAATGCCTTCCACTTTAGTGTAGCCTTGAGCCACCAGTCTTTCCTTGTTACTCACAACAATACCATTCTCACCTTGCTTGTTCTTGAAAATCCACTTGGTGCCAATAACATTGTGGGAATCTTTAGACTTCTCAACTAGCTTCCACACTTTATAGCGCTCAAAATTATTGATCTCATCATGCATTGCTTCCACCCAATCCGAATCTTCAAGATCTTAAAACACTTTCTTTGGTTCCACCATGGATATGTGGGCTTGATGCTCACAAAAGTGTGTCAATTTCCTTCTTGTGGATCTTCTAGTTTGAACATCTTCTAACACTTTGTCATTGGATGCATAAATTTGCTTCAAAGCTCTAGCAATCCTTCTAGCACGACGGGCTTCGATCTCCTCATTATTGCCAGGAGGAATCACTTGATCATCTTGATCATTTGAGTCCCCGTCTTGACCGGTTTGTTAGACTTGATCATCAACATCCTCTTCCTCATGACTTGCATCCACTTGAGATGAGGAAGGAGGATCTTGGCCTTGACCTTGGCTAGCTTTAGGAGTAGGAGTGGTTGGTTCTTTCATAGCAATTGGTCAACAATGGGAGGGTCTTGAACTTGTTCTTGGGTTGGTGCACCACTTGCTCCTTGGGCTTGATCTTCCAATGTAGATGAGGGCTCAAATTGAGTAGAGCATAGTTCCTCTCTAGTCGCCACAAGGTGTCCCTCTATGGGGCGGAAGAAACCCACACCCATCCTTCCTATGGCTTCTTGAGGCATTTCAACATCTACATCGGAAACACGAAATTGCCCAACTTGGGAGCCATCATTTTCTTCGAACACCACACTACAAGACTCAATGACAATCCGTGAGGTCTTGTCAAAGACTCTATAAGTGTGGGATTCGGCACCATAACCAACAAATGTACCCTCGATATTTTCAGCTTGGAATTTAGACAAACAAACACCCTTGATCAAATAGAAACATTACAACCGAAGACACGAAAGTAGGAGATGTTGGGTTTTTTCGAGGTGAGGATCTCATATGGAGTCTTCACTAAGCACTCGCGAATATAGAGCCGGTTTGACGAATGACAAGCGGTGGAGATAGCTTCGGCCCAAAGATATTGGGGAGAATTAAACTCCGCCAACATGGTCCTAGCCATGTCCGATAAAGTACGGTTCTTCCTCTCGGCTACACCATTCTGTTGAGGGGTATATGCAGCGGAATATTTATGACAAATACCCTCTTCACTTAGGAACTCATTAAGGGTGTAGTTCTTGAACTCGGAGCCATTATCACTCCGAATGGCCAAGATAGAAAGATTGTGTTGACGTTGCACTTGATTGGAGAAGTCGATGACGGTTTGTTGGGTCTCACTCTTTGACTTTAATAAATATACCCAAGTGTATCTCGAATAGTCATCCACTATCACCAAGCAATACTTTTTGCCTCCAAGACTTGCCTTGGGCATGAAACCAAAGATCTCAACATGGAGAAGCTCCAATATCCTCTTTGATGAAATGATAGTCTTGGCTTTATGGTCGATGTCGTGCATATTTCCTTCAACACAAGCCCTACACACACGATCTTTGGAAAAGTAAACATTTTCTTTTAGTCCGAGGATGTGACCACCCTTGTGAAGACTTTGCAAAGTTCTCATGTTGAGATGGATAAGCGGTGATGCCACAACCACCCCATGTCGGCCTTACCAAAGAGACACATCGTTTGAGAGCTGGTGGACTTCGAAAAGTCCACCATATACAACTAATTTTTGACATGTCCAACATAAGAAACATCAAGAGACTTGCTCCACAAGATGATCACCTTGTCGGGATCAAAGAACACGGAAAAGCCCATCTTCCCTAAAGCACGAACTGAAATCAAATTGAAACCAAGGGATTCGATAAGCATGACATTTTCAAGGGTGATGTTAGGAGAAACAACCACCTTGATGAAACCCATTACCTCAGACTTGGACTTATCTCCATAAGTGACGGTTGCTTGACTTAGATTTGGCTTCAACTTTGTTACAATTTCTCTGCTTCCGGTCATATGACTTGTACACCTACTATCAAGTATCCATTTAGCACCACCGGAAGCATAGCCCTACAAGGAATCGTTGAATTGAGTTAGGACCCGAGGAGGGTCCTCTCATGTTAGCAAAAAGGGTCTTTGGAACCCAAATAGAGTAATCAATGTAACCCTCGATATGACCAACATATTTAGCTTTCACAACACCATAATAATCAACAAATAGGAAATGGTGAGGATTATTAGTTCTCGTGGAGTTGCTACGAGTAGTGTTGTCCCTAATGACAATACCACTCACACCAAGGTTCTTCTTTGCTTGTGCGGGCTTTGCCTTGTGCTTGTTCTTCTTCTTGTTCTTACTCTTTGCTACATAGCCAAGACCTTGCTTGCCAACTTGTGGTCTAGGAGCAACCACTTGTGGCTTAGAAGTTACAACCTTTTCAACACTAGGGCCCTTGCCCTTGATTCTCGCTAGCTATTCCTTAAACCTAGTATTCTTCTCAATAACATTTGCATGATCACAAGAAGAAGTAGAAGTACTAGGTACATTTAATTGATCAAATTGAGTTTGAAGTTGTTCACGAGACTTGTTGAGGGTAGAGAGTTCATTCTCCAAAGCCTTGTGATCTTACCTAGCTCCTCGGTTAGTTTTTCATGACCAACACCAAACTCAGCCTTCTTCTTTTTAGTTATCTTGTATTTAGCAATTGCATGGCCACGTTCTTTAGTGATCTTAGAAATTGACTCATTATGTGACTCTTCAATAGATTCAAGTCTCTCTTCGAGAGATACACGAAGCTCATGTTCCTCCTCAAGAGCATTAGAGAGGGAACCCTTCTCAAAGCAATCATTCCTCTCGGTTTCACATTTATTCTCAAGAGCCTCTTGGGGCTCTCCCAATTGACTCATGAGAAGGGTGAAATACTTTTTGTTCTCCCCTTTCCAGTTAGTCATATATATGTTCAAGGAGGCAATTTCATCTTCAACACTAGAACTAGCAAGTTTAGTGGAAGAATAAGATGATACCTCTATGGCATTAGCCATGAAGCACTTGGCGGAGGGTTGAGGAAGATTCTCATTGGGGTATTCAAAGATAGACAAATATGATGAAGATGCAATAGCAATAGTGTCTATACATCGTAGTAAGGATCATAGACAGGGGTGCCATGAGCCTACGGGTAGAGACGTGGGGGACGTGGTAGTACGACAATCGAGAACACCAAGTTTTACCCAGGTTCCGTACGTCGCAACTAGGCGGCGTTCCTACTTCTGCAATCTCACTAAATCAGGGCTGAAGCCTGAAGTATACAAAGTACAATGTGAGTAGGGTTTCGCTAACTCGGCGAGGATCAACTTCTCGGCGAGTTGGCTTCTAGCTAATTGTCTTTGTCTTTCTCCTCTCCCGTCCGGATTTATATAGATAGTCGGGTTAGGGCTTATAGAAAGGAAACCTAGAAGACTACGGAAAGTATCTAACTTGGAAAGTAAGGAATCCGTCTTCTCCTCCAAGCCGCACCACCTTGGGCCGTGGTCCGGGTTCTTCTAGAATCCGCCTTCCTGCGCATCAGCTTACTGGGCCGCCCAATGGAATGTGGTCCATTACCAACAGGCCACCCGGGTAATCCGGCTTTCTAGGCCAATGCCGGACATACCCCTAATATGCATATATCCGACAGTAGCCCCCAAGAAGGATTAAGACTTCATTATGCCACCTTTCGTCATTCTTTTCTGAGAAATGTTCGCGTCTTGTCTTGATTCTTCTTTTCCCAAAAATTTGTAACACATAACTTGGATTTTACCAAAATCCGGCTTTTTTTTCACGAGCCTTCGCGGAGAAGGCACTTCATGACATCGGCGATGAAATCTTGCTGACGTCACGGTCGTTTGGGTTCAGTCAAAACCCCGAAACATATCTTATGACAAATTCTCGCAGGAAACAAGGAGATAGCCATTATCACCCCGTCCCCTCATTTCTCGGAAATTACGGGCGTTACACGCGTCGATCATCCAACAGTCAAAATAGCCGTTGGAGCTAATCTCCACACATCCTGCTATAAATAGCCACCTCGGGGTCTCTGGTTCCTCTTCCGTTCCATCGTCTTCCTCGATCCCCAGCACCACTGCAACCAGAACGAGCCCGAGAGCAAGTTACGAGTGGAGAGAAAACGAGCCAAACCGTCCCTGGAGTCCATCATCGGAGGCTCAACTTCACGGATGCGCCGCCAACAAATGGGCACCGGAGATTCCCCCCGCGCCTCGGAGGTGGAAAGCGCCGCCACGGATATTGACTCCATCATCAACGACGTGGACCCGCAACTCGACTCTCCGGTGCGCGCCGCGGCGACCGCGTCAGAGGGAAACACCAGCGAGCCGGCCGACAGGGATCCGCCTCCCGCAACCCGAACTGCAACGTCGTCCTCATCTTCAGCTCCTCCTCCAACTCTCTTCACCATGCCCACGGAGGAAAAAATCATTCTCGGCGGCGAGGAGGTTGCCGCTTCTGGCGCCGCCGGAGGTGAAGAAGAATCCGCCAAGAACTGGAGCCACTGCAACGTGGTTCCTTCCCTTCTTCCGGCGATGGAGAAGGAAGGTTTTGTCGTGAAGGGAAAATGGCGGTACAATCAAGACGACAACGAGCCGTATCCTTCAGGCGGCAAACGGGTTCTCCTCGCCTCGCCTGTAAATCGAGGTATGGGGTTTCCGCCATCCGCCTTGTTTCTCCAAATCCTAGATCATTGTATGATTCAGCCGCACAACCTTCCCCCCAATTCCATTCTATATCTTGCCAGGTTTCAGGCCCTGTTCGAGGGGTATCTAGGAATAGAACCTTGGTTAGACTTCTGGAAATATTGCTTCGGAGTGAAACGCAATCCCTCCGAAGGTGCCCTTCCAACCTGCGGAACCATCTCCTTCACCTTACGTAGGTTTAGGGAAGATTGGTTCCCAAAAATCAAAACCTCGGAATCCGTCAAATTTTGGACGGGTTCCTTTTTCTATCATGCGGATGTCCCGTTTCCAGGAAAGGAAACGGGCATTACGCCTTTCGTCAATTTCACGGCCACTCCCCAAGATAATTGGGTGGTGGACGCGGTCCAGACTCTGCCTCCAGATCTGATGAGGATTAAGAGGCGGATCGCCAAGTTTGTTTTCGCCACTCCCCCTCTTACCAGCACAGATACTGTTCTGTGCTGGCTCAGAAGACGGATTCAGCCTTTGGCTTACCGTGGGAAACAGCTCATGTGCGAGTATTCGGGTCCGGATGACATGATGAGGGTGACCAACAAGGCCCTAACAAAAAAGGACTTCAAGAAGCGGCTAAACCAACTGGTTTCCACTCGGGACCAGTATGAAGATAGTCGGAAAATGTATCATGTTGGTAATCCAGCTCCAAAGGTACAGTTTCTTCCTTTGGGCATTTTTTCTTTGTTTTTCTCTTTCTCGGATGTTTTCCTTACCCGGACTTTGTTTTTTCCGCAGCTTTTCGATCCCTCCGAAGATGAGCTTGCGACTGACATTGAGTTGGAAACGCTTTGTGCCAGCTTCCAATCTGGAGGCCAAAAGCGCAAGAAGCCCTCCAACACTCAGGACGTTATCGACCTTGACGGCGTGGCCGTCGCAACTTCCATGTAAAAAAAAACCTGGTTCTTTCCTTTTAATGCCTTTTATTGCATGCTTATCGTTTCTCGGAATCTCATTTGTTGTAATTTTCCTTTTCTTTTACTTTCTAGCCTTGCCCCTACCACGTTGAAGGGAAAAGGCCTCAAGAAGCACAAAGCTGCTGCTCACCGAGGAGCAAAGCCATATCCTGCTGCAGCGCCGGATACTCCGACAACGGTAGGGGAAGAAAACTCGGTTGCCCGAGAGGACAAGCACCCTTTGCCATCCAGCCAGCCCATTGCAATCGACTCGAATGCAAGGGAAAGGGCGGTGTCGGAAGAGGGAGGCCCTTCAAACGTCTCGAAGAAGGATCCCATGCCCAACTTTGATCCCGAGTTCAAGGTAAAGGAAGAAAATTGTTTCGACAAACACGAATATATTCATCCGTGGGCGAAGAAACACTTTCCTCGTGCTCCATTAATCCGTCCATGGCTGCAAGGCGGGCTTATAGTTAGGAATAATTACGTGTTCTCGCCTCGGCAGGTCATACAAGACGGCCTTTGCCATGTCGGAATCCTCTTTGCAGACTATACAAAGGAATTTTCCGAGAACTTGGCAAGTCTTACAAAAATGAGTCAGGTAAATATCTCTAGCCCCAAGCATTTAGCCAATTGTATTCTTTTTTGACTGAATGCTTTCTTCTTTTTCTTGCTTGTTTTTTGACATAAGCGATACTTCTCTTGTCCGTGTTTCAGCAAACTGCCGAGACGATTAACATGGAAGCTTTTAATAAACTTACCATCAAGAATAAGGAGGTGAAAACTCTCCTTAGCATTCTTGAGGACAAGGACTTGGAGTTAGTTTCAGTTCAGCCGGAGCTGAAGGACTCGGCAGGTAAATGTTTTTATCATTTGAACTGCTTTAATTTTTCTAAGTCATTTTCCGAGTTTTAAACACTTCATTTTCCTTACTTTTCAGCTTCATTGGCGAAAGCCAAACAAATTGTTGAAGATGCTGGCAATGCCGAGACTCTCGGAAAGGAGAATTCTGAGCTTTACCAAATGACGGTAATACTTCAGAAGGAGCTTGAGGCTAGCCAACTGGCTGTTGGCATTGCTGAATCCAAGGCTTCCTCCCAGGCCGATAAGGACAAGGCCACCATCTAGGACCTGGAGAACGCTCTAAATCAACGCCTTGAAGAAGGCATTGAAATGGACAAGATTCTCGGTAAGTTTTAGTTCTTTTACCGGATTTTTCCTTATACTTTTCATAGTATGTTTCCTTTCTCCATCTCTGTTTTTTCTAACTTTTCTTTGTTGATTCAAACAGTGGGGAACCCCTTGCTTACCCGGATTGACAGAATCCGGGCTTTCGAGGGAATCTTCTCCGCCTTGAAGACTACGGGGATATTACTTGCGAACAAGTACATTCCCGACAAAGCGGAAGAAATCTCGGAAGTTAGTAAGCTTCCGGAGGCCATTCAGGAGGTGGCAAACCAAAATGAGTCTTGGTTCCGCTCCGCAGCTCGTGCTGGTGCGCGCATGGCCCTTGGGCTAATGTGTATGCATTACACCACCGCGAAGTCCTGGCGTGTGATGACAACATCTTCGATTCTGTCAAGGGGAATGCTACAAAGATAGCACAAATGGTGTCGATCTCCACCTTCTTCCCAGAAGAAGAGATTCCGGCAACTCCCGAGAACCCTAGCGACGGTGATGAAGAAGACTTGGATTTAGAGGAGGCCGCCTGATTCTTGAGTATTTTGGCAGGAACAAAATAGAAGCATCACTATTCTTTCAATGTAATATCCATTGTAATGCTATCTATCATTTGTATAAACAAGTATTCCCCTTTTGCAGTAAAAGTTATATCTTTGCAAGTTTTCTGTGTTTTAATTCCTTTTCCTTCTAAGTTCTCTGGCTTATATGTTTTGACTATCCTTAGCGTTGAAATGACTCGATAGTACTTAATCTTCATGCCAAGTGACTGGGTTCAACCTATCAGTCAAAACTCGGAAACATGGATTGTATTAAGGCATTTTTACTTACTAATTTCAGTGACCCAACACACAAACAATCAGATAATACTTAGGAAAAAGTAATGAATTTTGAAAATATATGAAACTCAGGCACGCAAGCACAATCTGAGTTTACTTAAGCCTCCTTAGGCTACAAAGCATTCAGGTTTATAACTCCGAGCATGCAGGCACGATTCGGGTTAACATTGAGCATTTTGAAAGATCATTGGGAAATAGATAAGACAGACTTATGGTTTGTATGAAAATAATCAGATAAAACAGTAATGCATGAATTCCGACAACTTTATTTCATGATCTCAAAGATGTTTACATAGAAATTGAACTAAGTGTAGAAGGAACGTAACTGCTGGATTCTCCAGGGTCTCTTTGTCTCCCGTAGTTCGACATCTATCTTTCTCTTTCTCTTGCGATTCGAGTTTTTAGGACCATCTTCCGTATCTCGAATATCTACAAGGTAATATGATCTGTTTTTCATATCCTTGCTAATGACGAACGGTCCCTCCCAAACTGGGGCTAATTTGTGCTTCCTTTCTTGCACCAACATTAGCACTAAGTCACATTCTTTGAAAGAACGGTGTCTGATTTTCCGACAATGGTAACATCGTAGTCCTTGCTGATAAATGGAGGATTTTTGTAGCACAAGCTCTCGTTCTTCTTCTAAGAGATCGACGGTGCTCTGTCGTGCATTTTCGGCATCCGAGTCTTCGTATGCTAGCACTCTTGGGCTATCATGGAGAATGTCCGTGGGAAGCACTGCTTCTGCGCCATAAACCAGAAAAAACGGTGTTTGCCCTGTTGATCTATTTGGCATCGTTCGAATACTCCAAAGAACAGAAGTTAATTCTTCTACCCATGCTCCAACTTCTCTATGAAGAGGAGATTCGAGTCTTGGGCGTATTCCCTGCAGGATTGAACTATTCATTCTTTCAAACTGCCTGTTGGATTGTGGGTGTGCCACAGATGCAAGATCTAGGCGTATTCCCGTTTGTCGGCAATATTTTGCCAACTCTCCAATAGAGAAATTTGTCCCGTTGTTAGTGACTATGCTGTGTGGAACGCCGTATCTCATGACTATGTCAATGATGAAATTTCTGGCAGTCACACCGTCAAGTTTTTTGATGGGTTCCGCATCCACCCATTTGGTATACTTATCTACTACAACGAGTAGATGTGTAAATCCACCTCTTATAGTTTTGAATGGTCCCATCATATCTAGCCCCCAGACCGCAAATGGCCATGTAATGGGGATAGTTTTAAGTGCTTGGGCTGGCATATTCGTCTGCTTGGCGTAATACTGACATTCGGTACATGTGTTTACTATGTGTTCTGCGTCTGTCTTGGCTGTTAGCTAGAAAAACCCTGCACGGAATGCTTTTTTGACTATGTTTTTTGATTGAGCATGATGTCCGCAATCTCCTGCGTGGATTTCTTGCAAGATTTCTCGTCCTTCCTCTGGCGAAATACATAGCTGAAAAATTACGATAGTGCTGCGTTTATACATGCAACCATTGATTACCGTGTATCCTTTGCATCGATGTTGTATCTATCTTTGCAAGACCTTGTCTGCTCCATCCGGGAACTTCTGATCAACTAAGAAGTTGAAATATGGAATTGTCCAGTCCGGGTTAATGAACAGAACTTCTATTGACTCGGAAACTAGAGGGTAATCTATATCCCATGCCTTTTATTGATGGTTCATGCAAATGTTGGAAAAAACACCAGGCGGAAGAGTTTTAACCCTTTCCGAGCCTGTGTGGCCTAAAGCATCTGTGTTCCAATTTTCTTCTCGTTTGATATGAAGTACTTCAAATCCTAGGAAGTAGGAAGCAAATGGCCAACTCGTCCACCATTCTCCGATATTCGGCCATGATGGGACTTTTGGCGTCCCATGTTTGGTTTAGTTGATGCTGCACCAAATCCGAGTCACCGTAGCAAAGTATACGCTTTACTCCGATTTCTTTTGAAATATGCAAGCCATGAAGCAGTGCTTCATATTCTGCCACGTTGTTACTGGTTTTGAAGTGTATTTGTAATACATATTCCATAATGTCACCTATTGGGGATTTCAGCACTACACCAGCTCCAGCGCCGTCTCTCATTTTGGATCCATCAAAATTCATGATCCAATATTCCAACTTCGGCATTGGTGTGTTTTCCATTGCTTCTGTCCAATCGGCAACAAAGTCTTCCAACACGTGGGATTTAATTGCCGTCCGGGGTTGGTACTTAATGTCGAACGCAGCGAGCTCAATGCCCCATTTGGCTACTCGGCCTCTTGCGTCCGCATTTTTGATAATATCCCCTAGTGGTGCTTTTCTTACCACTGTTATGGAATGCCCATGGAAATAATGACGGAGTTTTCGAGATGCAAAAAACACGCCGTATGCCAGCTTTTGATAATGTGGATACCTTTGTTTTGACTTGGAGAATACTTCGCTTACATAATACACCGGATGCTGATCTGGTATACTTTGTTCATCTTTTCGTCTTTCCACAATTATCATCGCACTTATAACCCTGTTAGTTGATGTAAGATACAGTAACATAGGTTCTTCGGCTTTTGGCGACGCCAAAATCGGAGCTTTCATCAAAGTTTCCTTCAACTGGGTTAATGCTTTATCCGCCTCTTCTGTACATTCAAATCTGTCAGATTTCTTGAACAACTTGTATAATGGCAGAGCTTTGTCACCTAGCCGGCTTATAAACCTGCTTACGGCGGCTGCAGAACCCGTCAATCTTTGGACATCTTTTAAGCACGTTGGCCTTTTAATGTTTAAGATTGCTTTGATCTTTTCCGGGTTTACTTCTATTCCTCTGTGAGAAACGATGAAATCTAGAAGCTTTCCCGAGGGAACCCCGAATACGCACTTTAATGGATTCAACTTCATTTTGTAAGTGCGCAAATTTTCAAAAGTTTCTCGTAGATCTTCAAGGAGTGTATCTTTTTCCTTGGAAACGATGGCAATATCGTCCACGTAAACGTGCACGTTTTTGCCAATTTGACTATACAAACAACATTGCATGCAACGCTGGTATGTTGCGCTCGCATTCTTCAAGCCAAAAGGCATGGTTATGTAGTAGTATGTTCCATAGGGTGTTATGAAAGAAGTTTTGATTTGATCTTCTTCTTTCATGCGTATTTGATGGTACCCGGAATAAGCGTCCAAAAAGCATAAAAGCTCAGAGTCAGCAGTGGCATCTATTATTTGATCGATCCGCGGTAACACGAACCTATCTTTTGGACACAATTTGTTCAATCCCGTGTAATCTATACACATTCTAAGAATAGTACTATCCTTCTTCGGGACTAATACTGGGTTCGCAGACCAATCAGTATGAATAACTTCCCGGATAAAATCAGCAGCTAGAAGCCGGATCATTTCCTTGCCAATAGCCTTCCGTCTTCTTCCGTCAAACGACGGAGACCTTGCTTGACGGGTTTTGATCCTGGAGTTACTTTGAGTTGGTGCTCAGCAAGTTCCCTGGGCACACCTGGCATATCAGCAGGACACCATGTGAAAATGTCCCAGTTCTCACGTAGGAACTTGATGAGCGCGTCTTCCTATTTGTCGGTCATCCCAGTTCCCACTATGACAAATTTTGTCGGATCTTTGGGGTCTAGGATAACATGTCTTGTATTTTCCGATGCTTTGAAGCTATCTGCCGGCTTCCGGCTTTCTTTTCCTGTCGGCGATACTTCCTTTGCCAGCTCTTTCAATTCCTCCTTTGCAATTACTTGTTCAGCCCAAAGGGCATTTCCTTTTTCCAGCTTATTCGCCAATTCGAAGTATCCCGATATGGTGATTACTCCTCCTTTTGGACCTGGCATCTTCATCTTGTTATAAATATAAAATGATCTTGCCATGAACTTGGCGAAAGCTGGACGCCCGAGTATTGCGTGGTATACACTTTCGAAGTGGCACCACCTCGAATGATATCTTTTCCTGACGGAAGTGTTCTCTTTTTCCAAAGGTTACATCTAGGGAAATTTCCCCTAGGGATTGTGCTTGTCTTCCAGGAACAATACCGTGGAAACGTATGTTGCTGTGATTGAGCTGGGTCTCGGAGATGCGTAGGTTCTTTAATGTACTTAAGTACATGATGTTGATACTAGATCCTCCATCCACCAGCACTCTTTTGAGCCTAGTGTTTTGAACAATAGGGCTTACGACTAAAGCATGCGTGTCGGGTTCTGAGATGTTCCCGGGATGATTAGACTGATCCCAGGTGATTGGCGTATTTGAATACTTCAAGAACTTAGGGGTTGGAGGTACAACCGCGTTGATTTCTCGGAGTGTTCTTTTCGCCTGTTTTGCTGATGGAGTTGCCAGGAAAGTTAGGTTACATTCTCCTTCAACTCTCGGGAATTTTGGCTCGCCTTTCTGCTGTTGTTCCTAGATTTTGTCATCAGTGTCCGGTTCACTTTCTTCTTTTTCAGCTTCTGGCTTTTGCTTGTTGAACTTCCGCTTGGAATTCTTCCCTTTACTCCCGGATCCTGTAGTGCCTTTCATGTGCTTATTGAGCCGGCACTGCGCATTTGTATGGGTCGGTTTCCCAAATTGCGAATGGTGGACACAGTTTTCTGACTTAATATTTTCCCACTCTTCCTTTGAGTAGGAGATAGGTTTTGTGCTTCTTCCTTTCCATTTTCCGCCATTATCCTTTCTAAAGGTTAAGTTCACTTCCTTGGGTTTTGGCTGCGCTTCTAGAGTAGCTTTCTTTTGAGAACGAGACGTCTTTTTGGCCTGAACCAAAGTGTCAATATTTCCACCCCTCGCTCTGATATCATCTTCGGTCGCTGCGTGCTCATTGGCGGTGGTGATCATAGATTCGAGATCTTTATGCTCCTTTGAACCAACCATGAACGGTACAAGTCCGGGTTTTAATCCATTGATGAAAGCATGGATTGCATGTACATCACTTACTCCAGAGCAGCTATTTTCATTGCTGCCCATCTTGATATAAAGTCGACATACGACTCGTCTTCAAACCGGACGCGAAGATTTAGCTGGTTAATGCTCTTAGGGCGTTTGTACGTACCCCGAAAATCCTGAGTGTCGCGGGATATTCACGGCAGACGTTACCGGGGGTAACTTAGGTTGGGGCGAATCGACTCTGGTGTTTGGGAGAGGGTTTAGCTCAGAGGAAAGCATGTCAACTAGCAATATAGGGTTCCTGGCTATAATGTCGCCAAAACTCTAATCTAGGGTTACAAACTCGAATCCTTCTCTTTCTCTCGAAACCCAAAAAGCCCTGGTCTCTTTACCCTAGAAGCCGGTTTATATAACACCCGGCTTCCTCACCTTCCATACAAGGTACTTTCCATAAATCCACTCGGGATCCACGCATAACCCTAAAACTCCTACCGTGACCCCCAAGGTACAAGTTACAAGGCCCGCGCTTCCTTCCAGGTCTTCTAGAACTTCCTTCCTCTTGGGTCGGGTCTCGCGCAGTCTCTCTTGGCCGGGTCTCGCCCAGACATGGGCCTACCGGGTTATCATACCCCCAACAGTAGTCCCCAGAATAGCTTGGGCATCTTGGAACCAACCATGAAGCGCACGTTATTCCCTGCAAAATAATTAACATTCATATCCATAACATGACGGGTTAGATTGCTTTAACTATAGCCAGGCCTGCTCCTTTGGCGGTCCATATAATAACCCAGTTTTCATTCGAGCCGGGTATCATTCCCCGAGTTAACACTTCAGGGAGACATATTATAACCCGGCTTCCATTTCTCCACCTGTTAGTCCGAGCAACAATTTCTCAAGTCCGACTCTCTCAGTGAGCTTGATCAATCCGGATATCTCGCGATAATTACCAAGATCCTTATCCCTGAATTCACGAGCCGGGTCAAATCTCTCCGAAAAATGCTCAACTTACCGTTTGGAACCTAGGTTTTCCTTGCGCCTATAAATAGGCCCCTAGAGGGAAACCCTAAAATCCCCAAACGCCCCCATTTCAACTTCATCTTCTTCCTTCCGCCCGTTCCTTGCACCCAAAAGCTCAAGGCCAAGCCCTAGCCGCCGGACTCGCACACGCGCGCCGCCAAGCTCATCACCGGCCGCCGCCCGCGTCTCCGTCCTGCGGCGCCATCTCACACATCCGAGCTCGGGCCACCGCGCTCGCCAGATTCTGCATCTAGGACGCCGCCACGCCATTGGAGCTCGAGGCGCTGCTTGGAGCTCCAACCATCCGGTTGTACGCACGCCGCCGCCACCTCCTAGAACCGAGACGCCGCCGCCGCGCACGTCGCCGCTTCCGGTAAGCATTCCTAGATCTAGCTTGATAGATTCATTTTTTCAGGTTCTTAGCTTGGCGTTCTTCGCATGAACAGTTCCTTTCCTCCTTTTTCCCAGATTTATTCTTGTTTTTCAACTTCTTCTAGATCCGTTTCCATGGCTCCCAAGGCTAGCACCAAGTCCAAGGGAAAAAACCCGGCTTTGAAGCAAAAGCCGGGTCAGTCGATTTCCGCCAACTGGGCCAAATCGACTGTCACCAAGGCGAAACTCGAGGAGCTAACCGAGTCTGGGGTTCTGCCCGCAGAGTCGGAAATCTCGTGGAGGGCGCCAGGAGAAGAAACCTTGCCTTCACCCGGTCCAGGTGAAGTATTTGTTTTCCTCGAGCATGTGATCCGGGGTTTCCGCCCCCCGGGTCACCCTTTTTTCCGCGATCTTCTGGACCACTACAAACTCCGAATTTTTGACATAGGTCCAAACTCCATCTTAAATATTTGCCACTTCATCGTTCTTTGTGAAGCCTACCTTTGCATTCCCCCAAATCTTACCCTGTTTTTGGAGCTATTTCAATTCAAGCCCTACCGGGAGAGCACGGACGGGCCCCTCCTCGTCTGTGGGGGGGTATCCATTCAGAGACGCAAAAATTCTCTGATGCCAACTCTCAGTCTTCACAGTCACGTGAAGCACTGGTAGAAGACCTTTTTCTGCTGCCAAGACACATCCATACCCGGCCACAAGCCTTTGCCGAGTTTCTCCGTTGAGACTCTCTCCCTCTCCGATAATCTTAGCTCCTTTGCGCCGGAAGACGATAGACAATCTATCCAGCCCCTCCTCCACAAACTAGCCGTCCTTGCATCCCATGGTCTTTGTGGGCTAAACTTAGTTAAAACCTGGGTTAGCTGTAGGATTCAGCCAAACAGCATCCGACCTAAACTTATCTGCGAATATTCGGGTCACTTAACCGACTCTCTCCGATACTCGGAGAAGTCATACCCGGCCGCGGATATCAACATGACTATGAAGAACTTCCTGGCTGAGAAAGTTGACGTTATTAAGAGCATCTCCGGACTCGGCCCTTTCACTCGTGCAAACCCGGCTCCTCCAGTAAGAACCGGCCAACACCTTCTGTTCCGACTATTACTTGAAATGCACTCTTATTAACATTTAACTTGGTTGCTTTTTACCCAGGAAAACGACGAGTTCTGGAAGATTTGTACCCCGCCACCTTCTGAAAACTCGGAAGAAGAAGAAGAACCGAGTGATAGCGAGGAAGGTAATTCTGAGTCACTACTTAATAGATACTTTGTTAATCTATTAGACCAAAATTCTCCTCCTTCCGACAATGTACCACCATCACCAGCACTGGCTTATAAGGACGGCTATCAATCGGAGGAGAGCGAGGCAGAGCCGGAGGTTGAGGTTGGCCAGAAGAGGAAGCCCAGGGGAGTTACTTTCAAGGTGTCGTACTCCTCCATGACCTCAGAGCCGTACTCCTATGCTGGTATGTGCAAACTTAACAGGTATCTAACAACTACATCATCTCTGAAGGACATAACTCCAGCCAAGCGACGGGCAACCCAGACTTCTCCGGGTGACGATCCCCTCAACCCCGGGATCCCTATGTCGCCTTCTCGCCGAGCCGGTACTCCTTCAACTCATTTTGCCCACATTCCTCGAAAATATCCATCTCCAAATCACCCGTTAGCCGGACAGCTCCGAGTCTCACTTTCCGATTCTTTATCAGTGTCTTTCGGGTCTAGTAATGATCTTCCAAGCGACTTTGTCGTGAATACCGGGTAATTCGCATGCCTTATTTGCCAATATCTTTTAATTTACGCATTTCCCTCTATTGCTTACTAACTTTTTGTTTTTCTTTCCTCAGAGCCAAGGTCACACTTAGTGACCAAGAGGAAACCCCTGTTGATAACCCAGCAATGGAAGACCCGGAGAGTGCCATTAAGCCCCCATTTGTTGAAGAGCAAGAGCCGGATGACACGGCCATTCCCAGGACCGAGTCTCCTCCGCCCATGCATCAGTCGGCTGATCCCGACATCGAGTATATTGGGACGCAGAGGGCAGCTCCTGCTCCCAATACCCAGGCGACCAGAGTCGACCCGCTCAAACAGGAGGCGACCCTACCACCGGGTAATCAGAACCCCAGCTCCTCCAGGCCGGCTCTAAGCGGCCTTGATTTTGAAAAGATATTAAAGGAGTACCACTCCCTGAAAGCCACTGAGATGGAGATTATCGAGTCTCTGGCGGCTGAGCATCAGGTTAGTTTAACTAATACTTCTTACGTACTCATCCTAGTCCCCAAGTTCCGGGTGAACTGTCAACAGTTTATTCGGTACTTTTGCAGCTATATAACCTTTCTCGTGCAACTTTATCCTATTGCCGACTGATGTTTCCTTGTCTTTTTTCAGGCTTATGTGACCCGGACGGACGAGATGTTGGCAAAAACCAACGAACTCCTGCAGGCTGAGACCAAACTTCTTGAAGACCTGGAAGCCGAGGTGAAAGAGCTTTCTAAGCAGTGCAAAAAGTACAAGAAGAAACTCCATCATGCTGAGGAGTATTTGAACAAGCTCTCAACTTTTATTGCTGATACTTATAAGTCCATCGTTGGTAAAGCACATCTATACTCCTGATTATCACTCGAATTTTTCATTTTATAGGGTCTTTTAATCCGAGTCTCACCACCTTGCTTTTCTTTTTGAACTGCAGGTCCGGGTGAAGTTGTTGGAGAACATGATGATCTCAAGAAATTGAAGATACTCAAGACCGTCATCCGACAATTCTCAGCGGGGACAAAGTGGACCCTCGAGGTTGTGAAGTGGACCGGCACTTATGGCGGCGTGACCCAGATGCTTGAAGCCTATTCGACAATCCCTGCCTGGATTGATATCTGGAAACGCTCGGTGTGCCGAGTTGGAGTGATACGCGGTCTTGCGTTAGCCAAAGCCTACTATCCGAAGATTGAGCTGGCAACGCTTGTGAATGGGTTTCCTGAGTTTAATACTGATGGTTCGAGGTTCACAGCAAAGGACCGCAAAGTCATCAATACTCAAATTCGTCACTCGGCCAGCTTGATCGCCGAGAAGCTCGATGTCAACAAGCTTACCCCTCTGTACAACGCTGAAGATAAGCCGGTACCCTATGATTTCCCTGCTCCCTTTGATGTATTGACTCGGTACAAGGAAGAGGTTGCCAAGAAGAAAGCCGGGGCCGGTTCTGTGCCAACGTCATCGACTCCAGTGGTCCCTCCTCCAGCTCGCGCTGATTCCGCGGTTGACCCGGACATAGTGGCAGGGAAAGCCACAGAGGAGAACACCGAAGACCCGGATGCCAAGACCACCCTTGATGACTCGGCTATGGACGCCGAGTAATGTTCTCGTGTTTACCAACAAACACTCATTCGGCAATAGGCATTTGTAATATGCCTGCTACACTTGTTTATTTGATAGTGCGCCTGTGCACTTTTGATACTACTCCTTTGGTTTGTAATACGTTTAAACTTCTATGGCTTTGATGACCCTTCTGGTCATCCATTTGGTATGCACTTTTCGACCTTATGTTTGCATATTTTTGCTTTTGGTATGTATTTCTTTGCAATGGGTACCGAGTCTGGATTGTGGGACCGTGAAGATTTTCTTCCAAGTCCCCAAGACCCGGACTTTGGGTTGAGGGCTTTCTGGCTTGGGAAACTTTGCTTCTTAAGTCCCCAAGACCCCAAGACCCGAACTTTGGGTCTTGGGATTATTGGCTTAGGAAATTTTTCTGCTTTCTCAAGTCCCCAAGTCCCTGAGACCCGGGTTTGGGGTCTGGGAGTTGATGGACCTAAGAAAACCTTTTATTTTCTCCAAGTCCTCAACCATACCCCTATCCTTTATATTCTTTGAAGTTTATGCTTAATATACTGTGAGTTTCCGCCTATTGCCTTTACCCTGCATAACTTATGGTTTGGATGGCCCTTTTGACCCTCTTTGTTGTAAGACGGCTGTCGCGTGGATACTCAATGTTGCTATAACTCTATGAAAACAGGGTCAGGCAAGTCCCCATGGGCATCATGACTGATTGAATTTATAGGCTAGCAAACATGCCACTTTGTTGCGAGTCACATCAAGCTTAAACAAGAAAGGCCAAGAAAAGTTTGGCTCTATTGTCCGGGTTATGAGATTGCAACTGTACTTATTACAAGTAATCAGCCCTCATACCTTAATGGCATCGCGGCCGGGTCTTGAGTTTGTAACTGTGCTATTCAAGCAATCAGCCCCCAAGACCTAGGTATATGCTATGCAATGGTAGGCTTTACAGATAACTTAAATAAAAACAAAGGGTGTGTGAACTTGAAACTATATTTCTTATAATTGGGTAATTACAATTAACTAAACGTAATATACTTACCTGATATAAATCATGATTAAACATACAAAAATATGCAAAAAAACAACAAAAATACAGGAAACAAAAGAACTATAATGATTTAACCATTTCTTTATTGATATGAAAAGGTTAGGTCAGTAGGCCGCCTCATTAAAAACCCTCCAGTCCCCTTAGGTACCCTGGATAGGAAAAGAGTGCGTCTGAAACCTGCTGCCTGTTACATCGTGCAATACAACTTGTAAACCGAGTCTATGCTAAGTATAGTAGGGACGTAGCTGAGCCACGTTCCATGGTCTTTCTCGCTCTTGCATAGACGAATTGGTATGGGCAGTGTCATTGACAGTATCCGATTCTTCCCTTGCATCTATCAAGTAGTATGATCCATTGTGCAAATTCCGGCTTATGATGAACGGGCCCTCCCATGGGGGGGATAGCTTGTGCTTTCCTTCCTTGGATTGTACTAAGCGCAACACCAGGTCTCCTTCCTGGAAGACCCGGGTTTTGACCCGGCGACTGTGATACCGCCTCAAGTCCTGCTGATATATAGCTGATCGCTCCAAAGCTTGCTCCCTGTGCTCTTCTAACATGTCCACGGCGTCTTGCCGGGTCTTCTCGTTCTCCACCTCGACGTAAGCCGCCACACGGGGCGAATCATGGATAATATCACTCGGAAGGACTACCTCTGCACCATAAACCAAAAAAAACGGGGTCATCTGAGTAGATCTGTTAGGTGTGGTGTTAATTCCCCAAACGAAAGAAGGTAACTCCTCCACCCATGCTCCAGCAGCTCGAAGACACGGGACTCGTAGTCGAGGTTTCAACCCTCGAAGTAACTCCTGGTTTGCTCTTTCCACCTGCCCATTGGCTTGCGGGTGGGCCACAGAGGCCACATCAAGCCGGATACCATTGTGTCGAGACATCGTAGTAGTTTTCATAGACGGGGGTGCCATGAGACTACGGTAGAGACGTGGGGTAACGGGATAGCGTAGTAACACAGAACACGGGATTTTACCCAGGTTTGGTACGTCGCGACAGTACGACGTACCTACTCCTGCACTTCTCACTAATTGGGACTAAAGCCCGTTTATCAGGGTTACAATGTGAGGATGTAGATCTAGCTTCTCGGCGAGGATGAGCTTCTCGGCGAGTTGCGTAGAGCTTGAACTTGTGTCTAACTTCACTTGTGCCTGTTTAATCTATCTCCCGTCCGGCTTTATATAATAGCCGGATTAGGGCTTACATAATAAGAAACCTAGAAGACTACGTTTAACTTGTAACTTGGAAAGCAAGGAATCCGTCTTCTCCTCCAAGCCAGATCACGCGGGCCGTGATCCGGGTTCTTCTAGAATCCGGCTTCTGCGCGTCGGACTACTGGGCCGCCCAATGGACCTAAGTCCATTACCATGTAGGCCACCCTGGTAGTCCGGCTCTTTGTCTACCATCTTCTATACCCCTATTCAGTATATATCCGACAGTAGCCCCCAGGAAGGATCAAAACTCTGATTCTCCGTCTTTCGCCAAATACATTTTGTCCGGGAAATCTTGATTCAGCAGTCTTGATTCTTTCTACTTTCCTTTTGAAGGAGATGGTAACATAAAACTCGGAACTATGAAAATCCGGCTTTTCTTCTCGCGATCCTTCGCGGAAAAGGAACTCATAACGTCAACGTCTTAAACATGCTGACGCAAGCGTCGCTTGGTTCCACGCGGGAAACCCCTCAGCGTATCTCTGACAGATTCTCACGGGAAACGAGGAGATAGCCATCATTCCCCTGTCGTTTTATTTCCCGGATTTTCCGGCGAGCGACACGCGTCAAACATCCAACGGTCGAAAAAGCCGTTGGCACGTATCTAAACGATTTTCTGGCTATAAATAGCCATCATCGTCCTCATCAGAAACTTTCCTCACTCCCTCACTGCCCACACCATTGACGCGCACGCGAGCTCGAGAGCAAGTCCTTGTCCCAGGCGCACTTTGCATCCAAACGCACCGAAACGCGCCACCAAAAGATGGCCTCCTCGCCGTCGTCGTCGACCCGCGCCGCCATCGATGAGCTCGTCAGCGATCTGGATCCGCAGCCAGGATCGCCTAAGCACGCCGGCGGCAAGCCGGAGAAGACTACGGCTTCCGCGGCGGGCGGAGAAAACTCTTCCGCTTCCGCGGACGTTGCGACATCTAGCGCTGCAGCTCCCCCTCCGTTCGTCCCAACGACGGCGAGGGTCAAGATCCATTCCCGTGGCGATGAGCGCTTTGCCACCGGAGCCAACAACGAAACAGAAATTGTCGGCAATTGGAGTCCGAGTAATACTTCTCTCGTCCTTCTTCGTCGGATGTCAAAGGAGGGATCCATAGTTAAGGGCAAATGGCGAATCTCGAAAGATGAACCCGAGCCCAAGCCAGAAGTCGGAGAACGCGTCATCCTTACCTCTCATGTTGCGAGAGGTATGGGTTTTCCCCCTTCCGCCTTTTTTCTAGACGTCCTTGACTTTTATGGCGTTCAACCACACAATATTTCTCCGAATTCCATCCTCTACTTAGCCAGTTTCCAAGCCCTTTTCGAAGGATATCTCGGGATAACACCTGACCTAAATTTCTGGCAATATTGCTTTGAGGTAAAGCATAACATCACAAATGGAATTTTGCCCATTTGCGGAACCGTATCTTTCATCCTCAGAAAATTTAGGGAGGAATGGTATCCAAAAATAGAAATGCCGGAACCTGACCAATCTTGGCTAGGTTCTTTCTTTTATCATCAAGACATTCCATTCCCAGGCAGGGCAACCGGGGTTCCTCCCTTTGTTAATTCTGCCGCTACTCCTCGCGAGAGTTGGACAGCCGCAGTAGGGGAAAATTTGCCAGAAAACCTGATGAAGATAAAGCGGCGCATCGCCAAACTTTCTTCCTCTCAACCTTCTTTGGTTGGAAAGGATACCGTTATGTGCTGGTTTGGACGCCGTATCCAACCTCTCTCTTTCCGTTCTCGACTTCTTTGCGAATACCAAGGGCCAGAAGATAGCATGAGAGGAACAGATAAGGCCTTTACCAGAAAGGATTTTATAGGACGACTTCACGAACTGGTCGCCGTCAGTAGTCAGATTGAGGAAAGTCTGGCGATTTATCACGTGGAAAATCTGGTCCCTAAGGTATTTATCTTTCCTTGTTTCCACGTTTTTCTTCAGATTATCTTCTCTCTCCGCTTTTTAACATATTGTTAACTCCTTCCCAGTTTGATGAACTTGGAGAAGATGATCTTGCTTCCGACGCTGAACTCAACAAATTACATGCCAAGTTTCACAACAATCGGAAGCGCAAAAGGCAATCAGCTACCAAAGAGGAATCTATTCCCAACCTGGACGATATCCGGATAAAAGAAGAACCATTCGACGAACTCGGATATATTCGTCCGGAGGCAAAGAAATTCTTTGTTCCTGCGCCTCTGATTCGCCCTTGGCCACAAAATGGATTAGTTGTTCGCAATGATATCGCATTTTCGCCTCGTCAGGTTATACACGATGGCCTTCATCACGTTGGAATTCTCTTCGCGGAATATGCCAGAGAATTCAACGAGGTCTTGATCGATTTGCGAGAAATGAGCCAGGTAATACTTCTAGCCCCCAAGCATTAAGTTGAAATATGAATTCTTCTTAATGTTTCTTCATATGCCTGTTCGAACTTAAGCATATGGCTTTCATTTCCATGTTTTAGCATTCCGCAGACGCCATAAACTTGGAAGTTTTTAAGAAGCTTAGTCTCAAGAGCAGAGAAGTAAAAACCCTTCAATCTGTTATTGAGTCAAAAAGCAACGAACTAGCGTCATCTCAGCGGCAACTATCAAAAGCCACCGGTATTTTATTTTGTGCCATTTGCTTTCTCTGGAGAGTTCTTCGGAATTGTTTTATAAACTCAAATTAATTATTGCCTTCCAGCTGCTTTAAACAAAGCCAACAAATTAGCAGAAAACGCTGTCCATGCTTCTCAGCTTCGTGAGGAAAACTCAAACCTCCGAAAGGAACTTCTGAAAGCTCAAGAAGACCTAGAAGCCAGTAATCTGGCCCTTGGGATTGCTCAATCCAAGGCCTCTTTACAGGCAGCGGAAGACAAATCTGTTATCAATGATTTGGAAAGTATGCTACTCCCGCGCATGAAAGAAGGCGACGAAATTGACAAGGTTCTTGGTAAGTTAACTTCTTTTTACCAATGTCTTCATGTCTTATTTCTTGTATCTTTCCATGTAACCTTTACTTTTGTCGACAAAGCAGGAAATTTTCCAGGAATTTCTCGGACTGAAAAGATCCGGGCCTTTGGGGAAGTGTGGAATTCAATCAGGAATGCAGGAATGCAGCTGATTAATAAATTCCTTCCCACAAGTACTATATGCTTTTCGGAAGTCTACCGACTTCCGGGTGCCATCACAGAAGTAGCAGAGTCGAAAGAATCCATCCTTCGTTCTGCCGCACGAGGTGGTGCACGCATGGCACTTGGCCTTATGCGTCTACATTACCCTAATGCCAGATCTTGGCGCGTAGCATCCGGTATCCCTCAAGGGTATACAGAAGCGCAACGAAATGCGATTTTTGATGAAGTTAAAGGGCATGCTTCCAAGATTGCCTCTATGGTCAACATTTCCATTACTTATCCGGAAGAAGAAGTGCCCGCAGCCCCCGAGAATGATAGCAGTGATGAAGACTCGGATGCTTGAGGGAATGCACTCGACCCGAATGATGGATGTGTATAAGAGCATTTTTACAATGCAATTCATATTGTAATGCTTCTATGTCGTTTGTCGAAACAAGAACTCCGCCTTTTGCAATTTCAAGTTTCTTGCAAAGTTTTTCCGGGTTTGACTGTTCCTTTATCTTCTAAGTAATCTGGCAACTGTGTTTTAACTGCTCTAGTGTTTAAAAATGGCTCAACTAGCAATATGTATCGTCATGTCGAGTAACTGGGGACGAACCAAACAGTTTTAAAACTCAAAACATGGATCATGCTAGAAGAATTTTTACTGACTAGTTTCAGTAACCCAACACATACACAATCAGATAAAATTTAGAGAAAACAAGGAACTGCTTTGAAACTTGGGCACGCAGGCACAATCCGAGTTTCCTTTAACCTTTAACAGGCCGAATCATTCAGCTTTTAAACACCGAGCACGCAGGCACAATTCGGGTTAACATTGAGTATTTGTAAGATCATTGGGAAATAGATGAGGCGGAAATATTTTGTACTTATAATGAAATATGAATGACAACATTCCGACAACTTTATTTCATGGTCTCAAAGATGTTTACATAGAAATTGAACTAAGTATAGAAGGGACGTAATTGCTGGATACTCCAAGGCCTCTTTGTCTCTCCTAGTTCATCATCTATTTTTCTCTTTCTTTTGCGATTCGGCTTCTCGGGACCATCCTCCGTATCTCGAATGTCGACAAGATAGTATGATCCATTCTTCATGGCTTTACTGATGACAAATGGTCCTTCCCATACTGGGGCCAATTTGTGCTTCCTTTGCTGCACCAATCTCAGCACTAAGTCACCTTCTTTAAAAGAACGATGCCTGATTTTCCGACTATGATAACGTCGTAAACCTTGCTGGTAGATGGCAGATCTTTGAAGCACAAGTTCTCGTTCCTCTTCTAAGAGATCGACGGCATCCTGTCGTGCTTCTTCGGCATCCGAGTCGTCAAAATTCTGCACTCTTGGGCTATCATGGATCATGTCCGTTGGAAGAATAGCTTCCGCACCATAAACTAGGAAAAACGGGGTTTGCTCAGTTGACCTATTTGGCGTCATTCGAATACTCCATAACACGGAAGGTAGCTCTTCTACCCACGCTCCAGCTGCTCTATGGAGAGGAGATTCGAGTCTTGGGCGTATTCCTTGCAGGATTGAACTGTTCATTCTTTCAACCTGTCCATTAGATTGCGGGTGTGCCACAGATGCAAGATCTAAGCGGATTCCCGTTTGTTGGCAGTATTTTGCCAACTCCCCAATGGAGAAATTTGTCCCGTTATCAGTTATTATGCTATGTGGGACGCCATACCTCATTACTAAATCAATAATGAAATTTCTGGCAGTTGCGCCATCCAGCTTTTTGATGGGTTTAGCCTCCACCCATTTTGTATACTTATCTACCGCTACGAGTAGATGTGTAAGTCCACCTCTTGCAGTTTTGAACGGTCCCATCATATCTAGCCCCCAGACCGCAAACGGCCATGTGATAGGGATAGTTTTAAGTGCTTGGGCCGGCAAATTGGTCTGCTTGGCGTAATATTGACATCCTTCGCATGTATTCACTATGCGTTCGGCGTCTGACTTGGCTGTTAGCCAGAAAAACCCCGCCCGGAATGCTTTTTTGACTATGCTTTTTGATTGAGCATGATGTCCGCAATCGCCGGCATGGATTTCTTCCAGTATTTCTCTTCCTTCTTCTGGTGAAATACACCGTTGAAAGATTCCGGAAGTATTGCGTTTATACAAGTGGTCGTTGATCACCACGTATCCTTTGCACCGACGCTGTATTTGCCTTTGCAAGACTTCGTCTGCTCCTTCCGGGTACTTCTGATTGACTAAGAAGTTTAAGTATGGAATTGTCCAATCCGGTTTAACGAGCATGACCTCGATTGTTTCAGATGCCAGAGGGTAATCAACGTCTCCACCTTTTATGGATGGTTCATACAAGTGCTGGACGAATACCCCTGGTGGTAAAGTTTTTACTCTCTCTGATCCCATGCGGGCTAACGCATCCGCATTCCAGTTTTCCTCCCTTTTTATGTGAAGGACTTCGAACCCGAAGAAACAGATGGCGAACTCATCCACCGTCCTCCGATATTCGGCCATTATAGGGCTTTTCGCGTCCCAGGTTTGGTTGAGCTGATGATGTACCAAATCCGAGTCTCCATAGCATAAGATGCGTTTTACCCCTATTTCTTTTGCAATATGCAAGCCATGAAGCAGAGCTTCGTATTCTGCCACGTTATTACTGGCGTTGAAGTGTATTTGTAGTACGTACTCCATTGTGTCTCCCTTGGGAGATTTTAGGACTACGCCAGCCCCAGCTCCTTCCTTCATCTTGGATCCGTCAAAGTGCATGATCCAGTACTCGGATTCTGGCATCGGTGTTTTTTCCATTGCTTCTGTCCAGTCGGCGACGAAATCTGCCAAAACTTGGGATTTTATTGCCGTCCTTGGCTGGTACTTAATGTCGAAGGCTGCCAGCTCGATGCCCCATTTAGCTACTCGACCGGTTGCCTCCGCATTGTTTATAATATCCCCTAGTGGTGCTTTACATACCACTGTTATGGAATGCCCTTGGATGTAATGGCGCAGTTTTCTGGATGCAAAAAATACGCCGTATGCCAGTTTCTGGTAGTGCGGATACCTTTGTTTGGATTCGGAAAAAACTTCGCTTATGTAATATACCGGATGTTGATCTGGTATGCTTTGTTCTTCTTTTGTCCGCTCCACAACGATTACCGCACTAATAACCCGACTTGTAGCCGTAAGGTATAATAACATGGGTTCTTCGTCTTTTGGAGATGCCAAGATGGGAGCGTTCATCAAGGTTTCCTTCAACTGGGCCAACGCTGCATCAGCCTCTTCTGTCCATTCGAACTTGTCGGATTTCTTCAGCAGCTTGTAGAGTGGTAAGGCTTTATCCCCCAGCCGACTGATAAATCTGCTGACGGCTGCAGCGGAACCCGTCAATCTTTGGACATCTTTTACACATGTAGGTTTTGAGATGTTCAAGATTGCCTTGATCTTTTCCGGGTTAACTTCTATTCCTCTGTGGGAAACAATGAAACCCAGAAGTTTTCCTGAGGGAACTCCGAATACGCACTTAGATGGATTCAACTTCATCTTGTAAGTGCGCAAGTTTTCGAAAGTTTCTCGCAAATCCTCAAGGAGTGTATCTTTTTCCTTGGTTACGACAGCGATATCGTCCACGTAAACATGAACGTTTCTGCCAATTTGACTATGCAAACAGCGTTGCATGCAACGCTGGTAGGTTGCACCTGCGTTCTTCAGGCCAAAAGGCATGGTTATGTAATAGTACGTCCCATACGGGGTTATAAAAGAAGTCTTGATTTGATCTTCCTTTTTCATGCGTATTTGGTGGTACCCGAAGTATGCATCCAAAAAGCATAAAAGCTCGGAGCCTGCAGTGGCATCTATTATTTGATCGATTCGCGGTAACGCGAACCTATCTTTCGGACACAACTTGTTCAATCCTGTGTAATCTATACACATTCTAAGAGCAGTGGTGTCTTTCTTCGGTACTAGGACCGGATTTGCGGACCAATCAGTATGGATTACTTCCTTGATGAAATCCGCTGCTAAAAGCCGGATAATTTCCTTGCCAATAGCCTTCCGTCTTCTTCCGTCAAAACAACGGAGACCTTGTTTGACGGGTTTTGATCCGGGAATAACCTTGAGTTGGTGCTCAGCAAGTTCCCTGGGTACGCCTGGCATGTCAGCTGGACACCAGGCAAAAATATCCCAGTTCTCACGGAGGAACTTGATGAGCTCGCCTTCCTATTTGTCGGTCATCCCAGTCCCTACGATGACAAATTTTGTCGGATCTTTGGGATCTAGGATTACCTTTCTTGTATTCTCGGACGCCTTGAAACTATCTGTTGGCTTCCGAGTTTCTTTTCCTGCCGGCATTTCTTTCGGCGATACCTCCTTGGCTAATTCCTTCAGTTCCTCCTTTGCTATAACTCTCTGAGCGCAAAGGGCGTTTTCTTTCTCCAACTCGTTTGCCAGCTTGAAATCACCGGCTATGGTGATTACTCCTCCTTTGGGTCCTGGCATTTTCAGCTTGTTGTAGATATAACAGGATCTTGCCATGAATTTGGCGAAAGCTGGACGTCCGAGTATTGCGTGATACACGCTTTCGAACGGCACTACTTCGAAGGATACTTTTTCCTGTCGGAAGTGATCTTTATCTCCGAAGGTGACATCTAGGGAAATTTCTCCTAGGGATCGTGCTTGCCTGCCAGGAACAATGCCATGGAAGCGTATATTGCTGTAGTTGAGCTGGGACTCGGAGATCTTCAAGTGCTTCAGTGTATCCAGGTACATTATATTAATGCTGGATCCTCCGTCCATCAGCACTCTTCTTAGCCTAGTATTTTGAACAATAGGGCTTACAACAAGAGCTTGTGTGCCGGGTTCAGGGATATTTCCGGGATGATCAGACTGATCCCAGATTATCGGTGTGTTGGAGTACTTCAAGAATTTCGGAGTTGCCGGAACAACCGCGTTTATTTCTCGAAGTGTTCTTTTGGCCACCTTTGCTGACGGGGTTGCTAAGAAAGTTAGCATTGCTTCCCCGTCAACTCTCGGAAATTTGGGTTCGCCCTTTCGCTGTTGTTCCTGGATTTTGTCGTCAGTGTCCGATTCACTGTCTTCTTTTTCAGCTTCTGGCTTTTGCTTGGTAGGTTTCCTTTTGGAACCCTTCCCTTTATTTCTGGATCCTGCATTGCCTTTCATATGCTTGTTTAGCCGGCATTGCGCGTTTGTGTGGGTTGGTTTCCCAAATTGCGAGTGGTGGACGCAGGGTTCCGACTTAATTCTCTCCCATTCTTCGGGAGTGTAATTGATTGGATCTGGACTGCGGCTTTTCCACTTATTCACCTTTTCTCCTCCAAAGGCTATGTTGACCTCCTTGGGCTTTGTCGTTGACTCTGGAGTTCCTTTTTTGTCAGAACGAGGGGTTTTCTTGGCGAGTATTAGTGACTCAATATTGCCTCCTCTTGCTCTGATATCATCTTCGGCTGCAGCATGCTCATTAGCGGTTGTAAGCATAGATCCGAGATCTTTGTGCTGTTTAGAACCAACCATGAACGGTACGAGTCCGGGTTTTAGGCCATTGACGAAAGCATGCATTGCTTGTACGTCAGTTACTCCAGAACAACTATTCTTCATTGCAGTCCATCTGGAGATGAAATCCACGTATGGTTCGTCCTCAAATTGGGTGCAACGGTTCAGCTGGTTGATGCTATTTGGGCGTTTGGATGTTCCCCGAAAATGCTGAGTGAATACTCTAGCCATATCATCCCAGCTGTCGACAGTTCTTGATGGTAAACCATTAATCCAATCTCTGGCTCCGTCTAGCAACATTAGGGGAAGAAACTTGACAGCTTCCAGGTCTGTCCCATTGTTGATTTGGACGGCTGTATAATAATCTGAGAGCCAGGTATCCGGG
Source organism: Alopecurus myosuroides (assembly GCA_028641055.1). Classification (NCBI taxonomy): domain Eukaryota; kingdom Viridiplantae; phylum Streptophyta; class Magnoliopsida; order Poales; family Poaceae; genus Alopecurus; species Alopecurus myosuroides. Next base: position 194,976,704 of record CM054061.1, read on the forward strand.
TTTGTACTGCCGGTATATTTTTGGTAGGTTGTACCAACTTTGGCGAAGCCAGAATGCAGGGTTATCCTTCGGATCCTGTCAGTAAAACACTTAGGACCAAAGTATAGATCATCCTTTTCTGCTCTATCAATGTGTGCAGAATATCTCCCGGCTGAATGGACAGAAGGGGATCTGCTCCTTTCTTTTCCATTGTTGCGCGGACGCGCTTTTCCGAGGTTATCTCTATCTCTTCCGTGTTCACGTCCTTTAGGCAGAGTTCTGCTTCTATGCCTTTCCTTATCCTTAGGAGGTGTCCGGGATCTTTCACGTCTGTGAGGTATATCATATCTTCCAGCTTTTTCAGCTGGGTTTCTCGGAGGTGGCATTATTTTGCCGTCATTCCGGTGTTTGTCTTCCCGATCGTGTGGTTTATATCCATCTTTCGGGAGATGAGGTCCGATTCTAGACGTTGCGTCCCGGTTGTCTGGGTTTTTCCTGTCTTTTCTCGGATCCTCTTTTTTATCCGAATCTCGGGGTTCTTCCGGTCCAGGTGCTCCAGCAGCGCAAGTAGCTGTTTTGCAGAGGGCGGAATTATCATGCAGCCTCCCTGATCGTTCTTGGCCTCGCTGTTGCTGCTGTAATGCTTTTCCTAGGAAAGCATACACCCCTTGGAGTTTTTCCCCGTTGGAGTACAGATCGTTGTTTAGGATGGCGAACGCTGCTTCCGCGTTTTCCGCTACGGTTTTGTATATTGGTTCGCCCTTGGCATCTTTGACGTTTAACTGCTTTTGCCAAGATGGGTTATAGAACCTTTCTTTTGGCGGCAGTTCTTCCGGTTTTGCGATTCCGGGTAACCTAGTAGGTTTTAACGCGGATCTATGCTTTCTCTCGTACTCCTCTATTTCTTCCTTCATGACTTTGATGTCATTATGGGTTTGTTGGAGATGTTGCCGAGATCTAAGCAGATGTTGCTGTTGCCGTTGGAAAGCTTGTCTCCTGGCTTCCAGCATCTCAGGGGGTTCATCTGGTCCCACTGGTGTTTGTAATAGCTCTTGCTCTTCCTGTTCCGTCATTGGCGGAGCAGTGATTTCCTTAGATTTCTTTTCCGCTGGCTTTGTGCCGCTAACATCTCCAACTTCCAGGTTTTCATCGGCGAGATCTGCTGATTTTTTCTTCCGGAGTTTGTATTGGAGTTTTTTAGAAGCACGGTGTTTTTTCTTGGAAGAGGGAGGTTTTTTGACAGGTTCATCTTCTGTCATCTCCTTAACATTGGGGAATATCGGAGAAGTTTCTCCGTCTTCTCTCTCTTCCACCGGCGGAGGGGTTTTAGGGCTTTCCTGGCTGTCGGCACCCGTTGTATCAGCTGGTTTTGCCATTAGCACTTCATGGAATCCCTCTTGAAAGGACTTAACCTTTCTTACGAAGGCATCCTCGTCTTCATCTTCAGAGTCGAAGTTATCCGATCCGGTTTCCGACTCCAACCTCGCCTCAATGGCGGCAAGCACGGACTCTGCTTCCGAGTTCATCGTCTGGTTGACGGATGTCGGATCTTCTGTCTCTGTGACGGGTATTTGTTCTTCCGTCTCTATGACGGGTAGGTTGTTTTCTGCCTCTTGCACGGGATTTCCGTCATCCGTGTATTCAGCGATTTCGGATTGCACCATGCCGATAAAGTGTGTATCACTTTTTTGTCGGCGATCTGAGCAGAATCCGGCATCATAGTCGTCTTCGACTGGGTATAGGGCGGGTGGGATAAATTTGCTTCCACCGCAAAACCCCATTGCCTCTGCAGTTAGTCCGATAAAGATGTTAGCAGATCCGATCGGTAACACGCAGGCACTTACCAGGTGGTTTTGCGCCGGTATATAGGATCCGTTGTCGAGGAAGCGGCCGACGTCATCGTCGAACTCCAAGCTTCCGACAGTGATCGATCTTCCAATTCCGCCAAGTATCCCAGATCGGAATTTCACGCCTGACGTCGTTTGCCCCACGGTGGGCGCCAACTGTCGAGACATCGTAGTAGTTTTCATAGACGGGGGTGCCATGAGACTACGGTAGAGACGTGGGGTAACGGGATAGCGTAGTAACACAGAACACGGGATTTTACCCAGGTTCGGTACGTCGCGACAGTACGGCGTACCTACTCCTGCACTTCTCACTAATTGGGACTAAAGCCCGTTTATCAGGGTTACAATGTGAGGATGTAGATCTAGCTTCTCGGCAAGGATGAGCTTCTCGGCGAGTTGCGTAGAGCTTGAACTTGTGTCTAACTTCACTTGTGCCTGTTTAATCTATCTCCCGTCCGGCTTTATATAATAGCCGGATTAGGGCTTACAGAATAAGAAACCTAGAAGACTACGTTTAACTTGTAACTTGGAAAGCAAGGAATCCGTCTTCTCCTCCAAGCCAGATCACGCGGGCCGTGATCCGGGTTCTTCTAGAATCCGGCTTCTGCGCGTCGGACTACTGGGCCGCCCAATGGACCTAAGCCCATTACCATGTAGGCCACCCTGGTAGTCCGGCTCTTTGTCTACCATCTTCTATACCCCTATTCAGTATATATCCGACACATTGTTTCCACAAAATTTCTCCATCTCTCCTATGGACATGTTGGTTCCATTGTCTGTGATTATGCTGTGGGGGTATCCAAACCGATGTATGATCTTCTTCAGAAATTTCACAGCTGTGGCCGCCTCACAATTTGTAACAGGCATGAACTCAACCCATTTTGTGAACTTATCAATAGCCACTAGCAGATGGGTCTTTGATACGGGCATCTATTGGTTAGCACGCTAGGACAATAAACTACGATGTATAATGTCTAAGGCCTGTGAGCCGCATGTGTTGGCCGATCCTTCTAAATGGGCCGGTTTGTATCCAGTTTGAGTCCAACTAGGTTTAGGATCGAGTCAGTTTTGGTTTGGGTTTGTCCAACCGACTAGGGGTTGGCCTCTTATATAAAGAGAGCCAAGGCCTAGGGTTTTAGAGAGGTTGAAAATTATGTAGAACTAAAAGTTCCAGGTTACCACCGTCCCTAGGGGATCGGCGTGTAGACGGCGTCTCGGACATGTGGAAAGGACCTACCATATCCATACCCCAAACAGCAAACGGCCAAGCCAAGGGAATCGTCCGCAACTCCATAGCCGGCACATGAGTTTGCCGAGCATACCTTTGACACCCATCACATCTTGCTACTAAGCGCTCTGCATCTACTATAGCCGTGAGCCAAAAGAAACCGTGCCGATATGCCTTGGCCACAAGAGATCTCGTGAAGGCATGGTGTCCGCAATCACCTTCGTGGATCTCCTTCAATATTTGACGGCCTTCTTCTGGGGCTACGTAGCGTAGAAAGACTCCTGCAGCGCTTCTCTTATAAAGTTCTCCGTTAATGATAGAGTAACCCTTTGCTGGTCTCAATATTTGTCGGGCTAAAACCTCCTGTTGTGGTAACTCGCCCCGTAGCAGAAACGCTAGGAATGGTTCTGTCCATTCCGGGATAGCACGTACTGCAACTACTAACTCCAAATCCGGGTCTTGGTGAGCCAGTTCTTCTTCAGATTCGGTTCTGACAGAGGGCCGCCATAACTCGTCCAGAAAGACATTAGGCGGAACCGGCTCTCTGCGTGAACCGAGTCTGGCCAGCGCATCTGCTGCCTCGTTTTTTCGCCTATCAATGTGCTCCACCTGATACCCAGAAAAAGACCCGGCTACCTTGTCCACCTCTCTGCGATATGCTGCCATGGTTGCATCCTTTCTGTCCCATGTTCCCGAGACCTGCTGTACCACGAGATCCGAGTCTCCGTAGCATCTTATCCTCTTGATGTTCATTTCCTTTGCTACTCGTAGTCCATGTAACAGGGCCTCATACTCGGCCATGTTGTTAGAGCAATCGAAGTGAATTTGTAACGCATAACTCAGCTTGTCTCCTTTTGGTGATGTAAGTACCACCCCAGCTCCTGACCCCTCGTACTGCTTGGAACCATCAAAATGCATCACCCAAGACTCTGAACTTAGCATCGTTATTGACAGGGGGATGATAACCCGGTAGGCCAAACTCCAAGGAGTAACCCGGCCCAAAGGACGCTGCACAGGATCCGGCTAAGGATAAGGAAACTAGTGGAGGGCCCAAGTTTGTAGGCCCGGTAACCCGGATTGTGGGTTACTGTAAAGGAAAGTTAGGGTTTGTGCGCCGTGTCCGGGTAGGATCCAGGGTGCGCCTTGGAGGGTAAGCCAGGGGGTACGGGTGCTTTATAAACCGACCCCCAGGCCTAGTTTAGACAGAGATCTAAGAACCCTAGCAATATCGCTTGATATCGAGCATCTAGTGTAGTCCCAGAGTTGAGTTGTTATATCAAGATCGGAGACTCGGCGACTTTGATTGCCGGTTACCAGATCAAATTGCACCATGTTTTCCTCTGAGCTAAACCCTCTCCCAAACGCCTGTGTCGTCTTGCCCCAAGATCAGTTACCCCCGGTAACGTCTGCCGTGATTATCCCACGACAGTTGGCGCCCACCGTGGGGCCTGCGTCCAAAGGTGTTTACATCACGGGAGAAGCTCGGAAGAGCATGGAGAGTCTTGTCGTCGGCGAAATCTACATCGACCACAAAGGAGAAAAGATGGTGGACGATTCCGGCTGGGGGCCAGAGTCGGATCACCTCGAGTCCGGATCTTTGGTGACGATCGGCCGGATCAACATCTTCATCGGTATGGTACGAACGCCTAATTTAAAAGGACAATATCATGTGCATACTACAGGAACTTCTAGCAGGAACAAAGAGACATTAAAGCAAGCGGCAAACTCGGTTTCGTCGGCCGCGCCGGGATACCTTAGATGGGCGGAACAAGAGGTAACGTGGAGTAGAAGAGATCATCCGGAAAAAGTAGAGCGTCCAGGAGTCTTGGCATTGGTGGTCGCTCCACAGGTTAATGGTTACGAACTGAAGAGGGTCCTGATGGACGGTGGAAGTAGCATCAACATCCTTTATTGGGAAACCTTCTTACGGATGAGTCTCAAAGAGTCCCAGTTACAGAAAAGTTCGACAATCTTTCATGGGATCGTGCCAGGTCACTCGGCGAGCCCCGAGGGAAAAATCACCTTGGAGGTTGCTTTTGGAGAATCGACGGATAATTATCGAGTTGAGTGGCTCACGTTCGAGGTGGTCAAATTGCGCAGTCCTTATCACGCGCTGTTTGGAAGACCGGCTTACGCCAAATTCATGGCTAGGCCGTGCTACGTGTATTTGCAGCTGAAGATCCCGGGTCCTAAACGGACCATCACCATACATGGGAACCGGGATATAGCGGCCGAGTGTGACGAAGGAGATTCGGTTATGGCTGAGCAAGCATGCAGAAAGGAAGAACTCGAATATTACCGGTCTCAAGTAAATCCGGATGATAGAACAGCCTTGAAAAAGCCGAATACCGAGGATGAGAGAGCAAAATTCAAGGCAGCACAAGACACCAAGAAGATAGATTTTGTCGAAGGTGATTCCACTAAGCAGTTTACCATAGGGTCTAACTTGGGAAAAGAGCAGGAGGAAGCGCTTGTGGAGTTTATTCGTTCAAATGCAGATGTGTTCGCCTGGACACCTAGCGACATGCCGGGTATCCCTACAGAGCTGGCCGAGCACAGTTTGCATGTGGATCCCAAGTCCAGGCCCGTGAAGCAGGGTTTGAGGAAAATGAATGAGGAAAGAAGGAAGGCTATAGGCGAAGAGATCGCTCGGCTATTGGCAGCCGGCTTTATCATGGAAGTATTTCACCCGGACTGGTTGGCAAACCCGGTTCTAGTGATGAAAAAGACCAATGAGTGGAGGATGTGCATTGATTTTACGAGTCTCAACAAACATTGCCCAAAGGATCCGTTCGCGCTACCAAGGATAGATCAGATTATAGATGCAGTAGCTGGAAGCGATTTATTATGCTTCCTGGACGCATATTCCGGGAATCATCAGATTAAGCTCAAGAGGGAGGATTGGGAGAAAACATCATTCATAACCCCTTTTGGGGCCTTCTGTTATAAAACTATGACGTTTGGATTGAAGAACGCCGGTGCAACTTACCAACGGTGTATTCAAAAGTGCTTCGAGGACCAAATCGGACGCAACGTCCATGCTTATGTGGATGATGTGGTCATCAAGACCAGGAAGGCGGAGACGTTTATCAATGATCTAAAGGAGACGTTCAAAAACTTGAGGAGGTACCAGATGAAGCTTAACCCGACAAAGTGCGTGTTCGGAGTTCCAGCCGGGAAATTACTCGGCTTTATAGTTTCCGAGAGAGGAATCGAGGCAAACCCGGATAAAATCAAGGCCATCCAGAGTCTGAAAAAACCGGAAAATTTGAAGCATGTTCAAAAGCTCACGGTCTGCGTAGCAGCCTTGAGCCGATTCATATCCAGACTCGGAGAAAAGGCAATACCCTTGTACCGGCTCTTGCGGAAATCAGATAAATTCGTGTGGGATCAAGAGGCGGATGAGGCGTTTGAGGCACTAAAGAAGCAGTTATCTGAAGCACCAGTACTAGCAGCGCTGGGTCCTAAAGAGCCTATGTTGCTATACGTGGCAGCTGGCCCCCGAGCCGTCAGCGCAGTAGTTGTTGTGGAGCGCAAAGAGGATGGGAAAGGTTACCCGGTTCAGAGACCGGTTTATTACGTCAGCGAGGTATTATCAGAAGCAAAGCAGCGCTATCCACATTGGCAAAAGTTGGTGTTCGGGGTCTTTATGGCTAGCCGGAAATTGAAGCCGTACTTCCAAGAACACCCCATAACAGTGGTTAGTTCAATACCAATGTCGGATATCATCAGAAACTCGGACGCGACGGGAAGAATAGCCAAATGGGCGATAGAGATGGGGGATTATCACATCAACTACGAACCCAGGTCAGCAATCAAATCTCAAGCATTAATTGATTTCGTTAACGACTGGACACATACATGCATGACTACAACGGTTCCAAATTCCAAATCATGGATCATGCACTTCGACGGATCTAAACAATACGAGGGATCAGGAGCTGGGGTGGTGCTAACGTCACCCAAAGGAGATAAACTAAGTTACGTACTACAAATCCACTTCGACTGTTCCAACAACGTGGCCGAGTATGAGGCCCTATTGCACGGCCTAAGGGCAGCCAAGGTGTCGAGACATCGTAGTAGTTTTCATAGACGGGGGTGCCATGAGACTATGGTAGAGACGTGGGATAACGGGATAGCGTAGTAACACAGAACACAGGATTTTACCCAGGTTCGGTACGTCGCGACAGTACGGCGTACCTACTCCTGCACTTCTCACTAATTGGGACTAAAGCCCGTTTATCAGGGTTACAATGTGAGGGTGTAGATCTAGCTTCTCGGCGAGGATGAGCTTCTCGGCGAGTTGCGTAGAGCTTGAACTTGTTGTGTCTAACTTCACTTGTTTAATCTATCTCCCGTCCGGCTTTATATAATAGCCGGATTAGGGCTTACAGAATAAGAAACCTAGAAGACTACGTTTAACTTGTAACTTGGAAAGCAAGGAATCCGTCTTCTCCTCCAAGCCAGATCACGCGGGCCGTGATCCGGGTTCTTCTAGAATCCGGCTTCTGCGCGTCGGACTACTGGGCCGCCCAATGGACCTAAGCCCATTACCATGTAGGCCACCCTGGTAGTCCGGCTCTTTGTCTACCATCTTCTATACCCCTATTCAGTATATATCCGACAGTAGCCCCCAGGAAGTGATACGGGCATCTATTGGTTAGCACGCTAGGACAATAAACTACGATGTATAATGTCTAAGGCCTGTGAGCCGCATGTGTTGGCCGATCCTTCTAAATGGGCCGGTTTGTATCCAGTTTGAGTCCAACTAGGTTTAGGATCGAGTCAGTTTTGGTTTGGGTTTGTCCAACCGACTAGGGGTTGGCCTCTTATATAAAGAGAGCCAAGGCCTAGGGTTTTAGAGAGGTTGAAAATTATGTAGAACTAAAAGTTCCAGGTTACCACCGTCCCTAGGGGATCGGCGTGTAGGCGGCGTCTCGGACGTTCGTCAGTTATCTTTGCAAATAAAGGTGCGAGTGTTCTTGGATCTGCCAAGAGGGTTCGTTCGTGGCTAGGGGGCTCTTGGATCTGCCTAGAGTTGTCTAGCTTGGCGTGAAATAAAGGTGCGAGTGTTCTTGGATCTGCCAAGAGGGTTCGTGCGTTTCTCGCCTAAATCTATCCATGTTCTTCAGGTTACGTGTATCGCTCACGTGATTGGAAGAATAGTTATCTCGGTGGTTCTTGCGGTGAAAGATCGGGCAAACGCCTACATCATGTGGTATCAGAGCGTCAGGTTGATCACCGCGAGGGAGTTCGTCGAGTTGAAGATCGGTCTAGAGATTTGCAAAAAAAAAATTGGTAGATCTATTTTTGCTGGAAAGTGTTTATGGACAGATGGCGAGTTGGCACGTTGTGCATCTCGTCGAGTTAGGAGTTTGCACGGGGAAGTTCTGTGAGTTTCGCTGCTGCCTGGATCGGTTCCGTCGCTATGAGGATTTTGGTTCCACGCAGTAGCGCTCGTGATCAGGGAATCTTTTCTCTAAACATGATCTGGTGCTGATGCGTTCCATTGGAAAGTGAAAAAAAAAAACAAAGAAAGGAAATAGCCAGATTGCATCGGTTTGCTACATAGATATTTTGGGTTCAGTTGTTACGTGCAATGTTTCTTGAGGAAAGGAAAGAAATAAATAATTGAAGGAAGGACCAAATAGGAAGGTCACATGGGCACTGGATTCTACACGTTGGGTTCCATGTACGTGAAAGGAGAATCTTTTTTGGATCGGACAAGGAGCTATGTACGTGAGGAAAAGTCTACCGGAAACTAGAAAAGGAAAGTTCCTTGCTACGTGTTATTAAAAAAAAGGGAAGTGATTCGTTACGTGAGAAAAGAAAGGCAAGTTTAGATCGAGTATGTTTGGCAGGTGGCGTCCAGATGGAAAAAAAAAGGATTGCATCGGGTCTTTGACTAATTGGTTTGGGATTTTGTGCATAGAGAAAAAAAAAGCTAAAATTAACATACACGATGGCTTCCTTTGGTACGTGAGTGCAAGCAACAATGGGGAAAAAAAGTGAGCTTTGGTGGGACAATTTGGATCGATGGTTGGCTGGTTGCCAAAGTTCTACCTCTTCGTGTGTGGATATTTGTGCACGGACAAGAAGAAAGGAATTTTCAAAATAAAAAGAGACAAATTTATATTTTTACGGACGGTGAACTTGGTTCATTTGGATTCAAGGGGTGCAGGAATCTGTCCTGTTTGTCTTGGATGATGCACTCAGTTGACCTCCACTATTTCAGATTACATCCGTGAGCGTATTCAGCTTATTTGGATCCTTGGGGTACAGGAGTCTGTCCTGCTGTGTCAGGGGTGGTTTGCATGGTGCGTTTACAGATGCAATTTGACAGATTATGTGTCTAAATCATGTTGGTGGTGCCAAACATGGATGGCGCCAAGAACAAGTCTAGCTAGCCGAGAGGGAGGATGTGGTGTGGCAGGCAAGCAAGACTTGAGGATGTAGAAGCGTGGCGATATGATAATTTGACGCCACAAGCGCAGGAGAAGACCTTCTGGCGTTGAGGACAACGCCTTTTGAAGAAAGGGAGGATGATACGGGCATCTATTGGTTAGCACGCTAGGACAATAAACTACGATGTATAATGTCTAAGGCCTGTGAGCCGCATGTGTTGGCCGATCCTTCTAAATGGGCCGGTTTGTATCCAGTTTGAGTCCAACTAGGTTTAGGATCGAGTCAGTTTTGGTTTGGGTTTGTCCAACCGACTAGGGGTTGGCCTCTTATATAAAGAGAGCCAAGGCCTAGGGTTTTAGAGAGGTTGAAAATTATGTAGAACTAAAAGTTCCAGGTTACCACCGTCCCTAGGGGATCGGCGTGTAGGCGGCGTCTCGGACGTTCGTCAGTTATCTTTGCAAATAAAGGTGCGAGTGTTCTTGGATCTGCCAAGAGGGTTCGTTCGTGGCTAGGGGGCTCTTGGATCTGCCTAGAGTTGTCTAGCTTGGCGTGAAATAAAGGTGCGAGTGTTCTTGGATCTGCCAAGAGGGTTCGTGCGTTTCTCGCCTAAATCTATCCATGTTCTTCAGGTTACGTGTATCGCTCACGTGATTGGAAGAATAGTTATCTCGGTGGTTCTTGCGGTGAAAGATCGGGCAAACGCCTACATCAGGAAGGATCAAAACTCTGATTCTCCGTCTTTTGCCAAATACATTTTGTCCGGGAAATCTTGATTCAGCAGTCTTGATTCTTTCTACTTTCCTTTTAAAGGAGATGGTAACATAAAACTCGGAACTATGAAAGTCCGGCTTTTCTTCTCGCGATCCTTCGCGGAAAAAGAACTCATAACGTCAGCGTCTTAAACATGCTGACGCAAGCGCCGCTTGGTTCCACGCGGGAAACCCCTCAGCGTATCTCTGACAGATTCTCACGGGAAACGAGGAGATCACCATCATTCCCCTGCCGTTTTATTTCCCGTAGTTTCCGGCGAGCGACACGCGTCGAACATCCAACGGTCGAAAGAGCCGTTGGCACGTATCTAAACGATTTTCCGGCTATAAATAGCCATCATCGTCCTCATCAGAAACTTTCCTCACTCCCTCACTGCCCACACCATTGACGCGCACGCGAGCTCGAGAGCAAGTCCTTGTCCCAGGCGCACTTAGCATCCAAACGCACCGAAACGCGCCACCAAAAGATGGCCTCCTCGCCGTCGTCGCCGACCCGCGCCGCCATCGACGAGCTCGTCAGCGATCTGGATCCGCAGCCGGGATCGCAGAAGCACACCGGCGGCGAGCCGGAGAAGACTACGGCCTCCGCGGCGGGTGGAGAAAACTCTTCCGCCGCCGCGGACGTTGCGTCATCAAGTGCCGCAGCACCCCCTCCGTTCGTCCCAACGACGGCGAGGGTCAAGATCCATTCCCGTGGCGACGAGCGCTTTGCCACCGGAGCCAACAACGAAACAGAAATTGTCGGCAATTGGAGTCCGAGTAATACTTCTCTCGTCCTTCTTCGTCGGATGTCAAAGGAGGGATCCATAGTTAAGGGCAAATGGCGAATCTCGAAAGATGAACCCGAGCCCAAGCCAGAAGTCGGAGAACGCGTCATCCTTACCTCTCATGTTGCGAGAGGTATGGGTTTTCCCCCTTCCGCCTTTTTTCTAGACGTCCTTGACTTTTATGGCGTTCAACCACACAATATTTCTCCGAATTCCATCCTCTACTTAGCCAGTTTCCAAGCCCTTTTCGAAGGATATCTCGGGATAACACCTGACCTAAATTTCTGGCAATATTGCTTTGAGGTAAAGCATAACATCACAAATGGCATTTCGCCCATTTGCGGAACCGTATCTTTCATCCTCAGAAAATTTAGGGAGGAATGGTATCCAAAAATAGAAATGCCGGAACCTGACCAATCTTGGCTAGGTTCTTTCTTTTATCATCAAGACATTCCATTCCCAGGCAGGGCAACCGGGGTTCCTCCCTTTGTTAATTCTGCCGCTACTCCTCGCGAGAGTTGGACAGCCGCAGTAGGGGAAAATTTGCCAGAAAACCTGATGAAGATAAAGCGGCGCATCGCCAAACTTTCTTCCTCTCAACCTTCTTTGGTTGGAAAGGATACCGTTATGTGCTGGTTTGGACGCCGTATCCAACCTCTCTCTTTCCGTTCTCGACTTCTTTGCGAATACCAAGGGCCAGAAGATAGCATGAGAGGAACAGATAAGGCCTTTACCAGAAAGAATTTTATAGGACGACTTCACGAACTGGTCGCCGTCAGTAGTCAGATTGAGGAAAGTCTGGCGATTTATCACGTGGAAAATCTGGTCCCTAAGGTATTTATCTTTCCTTGTTTCCACGTTTTTCTTCAGATTATCTTCTCTCTCTGCTTTTTAACATATTGTTAACTCCTTCCCAGTTTGATGAACTTGGAGAAAATGATCTTGCTTCCGACGCTGAACTCAACAAATTACATGCCAAGTTTCACAACAATCGGAAGCGGAAAAGGCAATCAGCTACCAAAGAGGAATCTATTCCCAACCTGGACGATATCCGGATAAAAGAAGAACCATTCGACGAACTCGGATATATTCGTCCGGAGGCAAAGAAATTCTTTGTTCCTGCGCCTCTGATTCGCCCTTGGCCACAAAATGGATTAGTTGTTCGCAATGATATCGCATTTTCGCCTCGTCAGGTTATACACGATGGCCTTCATCACGTTGGAATTCTCTTCGCGGAATATGCCAGAGAATTCAACGAGGTCTTGATCGATTTGCGAGAAATGAGCCAGGTAATACTTCTAGCCCCCAAGCATTAAGTTGAAATATGGATTCTTCTTAATGTTTCTTCATATGCCTGTTCAAACTTAAGCATCTGGCTTTCATTTCCATGTTGTAGCATTCCGCAGACGCCATAAACTTGGAAGTTTTTAAGAAGCTTAGTCTCAAGAGCAGAGAAGTAAAAACCTTTCAATCTGTTATTGAGTCTAAAAGCAACGAACTAGTGTCATCTCAGCGGCAACTATCAAAAGCCACCGGTATTTTATTTTGTGCCATTTGTTTTCTCTGGAGAGTTCTTCGAAATTGTTTTGTAAACTCAAATTAATTATTGCCCTCCAGCTGCTTTAAACAAAGCCAACAAATTAGCAGAAAACGCTGTCCATGCTTCTCAGCTTCGTGAGGAAAACTCAAACCTCCGAAAGGAACTTCTGAAAGCTCAAGAAGACCTAGAAGCCAGTAATCTGGCCCTTGGGATTGCTCAATCCAAGGCCTCTTTACAGGCAGCGGAAGACAAATCTGTTATCAACGATTTGGAAAGTATGCTACTCCCGCGCATGAAAGAAGGCGACGAAATTGACAAGGTTCTTGGTAAGTTAACTTCTTTTTACCAATGTCTTCATGTCTTATTTCTTGTATCTTTCCATGTAACCTTTACTTTTGTCGACAAAGCAGGAAATTTTCCAGGAATTTCTCGGACTGAAAAGATCCGGGCCTTTGGGGAAGTGTGGAATTCAATCAGGAATGCAGGAATGCAGCTGATTAATAAATTCCTTCCCACAAGTACTGTATGCTTTTCGGAAGTCTACCGACTTCCGGGTGCCATCACAGAAGTAGCAGAGTCGAAAGAATCCATCCTTCGTTCTGCCGCACGAGGTGGTGCACGCATGGCACTTGGCCTTATGCGTCTACATTACCCTAATGCCAGATCTTGGCGCGTAGCATCCGGTATCCCTCAAGGATATACAGAAGCACAACGAAATGCGATTTTTGATGAAGCTAAAGGGCATGCTTCCAAGATTGCCTCTACGGTCAACATTTCCATTACTTATCCGGAAGAAGAAGTGCCCGCAGCCCCCGAGAATGATAGCAGTGATGAAGACTCGGATGCTTGAGGGAATACACTCGACCCGAATGATGGATGTGTATAAGAGCATTTTTACAATGCAATTCATATTGTAATGCTTCTATGTCGTTTGTCGAAACAAGAACTCCGCCTTTTGCAATTTCAAGTTTCTTGCAAAGTTTTTCCGGGTTTGACTGTTCCTTTATCTTCTAAGTAATCTGGCAATTGTGTTTTAACTGCTCTAGTGTTTAAAAATGGCTCAAGTAGCAATATGTATCGTCATGTCGAGTAACTGGGGACGAACCAAACAGTTTTAAAACTCAAAACATGGATCATGCTAGAAGCATTTTTACTGACTAGTTTCAGTAACCCAACACATACACAATCAGATAAAATTTAGAGAAAACAAGGAACTGCTTTGAAACTTGGGCACGCAGGCACAATCCGAGTTTCCTTTAACCTTTAACAGGCCGAATCATTCAGCTTTTAAACACCGAGCACGCAGGCACAATTCGGGTTAACATTGAGTATTTGTAAGATCATTGGGAAATAGATGAGGCGGAAATATTTTGTACTTATAATGAAATATGAATGACAACATTCCGACAACTTTATTTCATGGTCTCAAAGATGTTTACATAGAAATTGAGCTATGTATAGAAGGGACGTAATTGCTGGATACTCCAAGGCCTCTTTGTCTCTCCTAGTTCATCATCTATTTTTCTCTTTCTTTTGCGATTCGGCTTCTCGGGACCATCCTCCGTATCTCGAATGTCGACAAGATAGTATGATCCATTCTTCATGGCTTTACTGATGACAAATGGTCCTTCCCATACTGGGGCCAATTTGTGCTTCCTTTGCTGCACCAATCTCAGCACTAAGTCACCTTCTTTAAAAGAACGATGCCTGATTTTCCGACTATGATAACGTCGTAAACCTTGCTGGTAGATGGCAGATCTTTGAAGCACAAGTTCTCGTTCCTCTTCTAAGAGATCGACGGCATCCTGTCGTGCTTCTTCGGCATCCGAGTCGTCAAAATTCTGCACTCTTGGGCTATCATGGATCATGTCCGTTGGAAGAATAGCTTCCGCACCATAAACTAGGAAAAACGGGGTTTGCTCAGTTGACCTATTTGGCGTCGTTCGAATACTCCATAACACGGAAGGTAGCTCTTCTACCCACGCTCCAGCTGCTCTATGGAGAGGAGATTCGAGTCTTGGGCGTATTCCTTGCAGGATTGAACTGTTCATTCTTTCAACCTGTCCATTAGATTGCGGGTGTGCCACAGATGCAAGATCTAAGCGGATTCCCGTTTGTTGGCAGTATTTTGCCAACTCCCCAATGGAGAAATTTGTCCCGTTATCAGTTATTATGCTATGTGGGACGCCATACCTCATTACTAAATCAATAATGAAATTTCTGGCAGTTGCGCCATCCAGCTTTTTGATGGGTTTAGCCTCCACCCATTTTGTATACTTATCTACCGCTACGAGTAGATGTGTAAGTCCACCTCTTGCAGTTTTGAACGGTCCCATCATATCTAGCCCCCAGACCGCAAACGGCCATGTGATAGGGATAGTTTTAAGTGCTTGGGCCGGCAAATTGGTCTGCTTGGCGTAATATTGACATCCTTCGCATGTATTCACTATGCGTTCGGCGTCTGACTTGGCTGTTAACCAGAAAAACCCCGCCCGGAATGCTTTTTTGACTATGCTTTTTGATTGAGCATGATGTCCGCAATCGCCGGCATGGATTTCTTCCAGTATTTCTCTTCCTTCTTCTGGTGAAATACACCATTGAAAGATTCCGGAAGTACTGCGTTTATACAAGTGGTCGTTGATCACCACGTATCCTTTGCACCGACGCTGTATTTGCCTTTGCAAGACTTCGTCTGCTCCTTCCGGGTACTTCTGATTGACTAAGAAGTTTAAGTATGGAATTGTCCAATCCGGTTTAACGAGCATGACCTCGATTGTTTCAGATGCCAGAGGGTAATCAACGTCTCCACCTTTTATGGATGGTTCATACAAGTGCTGGACGAATACCCCTGGTGGTAAAGTTTTTACTCTCTCTGATCCCATGCGGGCTAACGCATCCGCATTCCAGTTTTCCTCCCTTTTTATGTGAAGGACTTCGAACCCGAAGAAACAGATGGCGAACTCATCCACCGTCCTCCGATATTCGGCCATTATAGGGCTTTTCGCGTCCCAGGTTTGGTTGAGCTGATGCTGTACCAAATCCGAGTCTCCATAGCATAAGATGCGTTTTACCCCTATTTCTTTTGCAATATGCAAGCCATGAAGCAGAGCTTCGTATTCTGCCACGTTATTACTGGCGTTGAAGTGTATTTGTAGTACGTACTCCATTGTGTCTCCCTTGGGAGATTTTAGGACTACGCCAGCCCCAGCTCCTTCCTTCATCTTGGATCCGTCAAAGTGCATGATCCAGTACTCGGATTCTGGCATCGGTGTTTTTTCCATTGCTTCTGTCCAGTCGGCGACGAAATATGCCAAAACTTGGGATTTTATTGCCGTCCTTGGCTGGTACTTAATGTCGAAGGCTGCCAGCTCGATGCCCCATTTAGCTACTCGGCCGGTTGCCTCCGCATTGTTTATAATATCCCCTAGTGGTGCTTTACATACCACTGTTATGGAATGCCCTTGGAAGTAATGGCGCAGTTTTCTGGATGCAAAAAATACGCCGTATGCCAGTTTCTGGTAGTGCGGATACCTTTGTTTGGATTCGGAAAAAACTTCGCTTATGTAATATACCGGATGTTGATCTGGTATGCTTTGTTCTTCTTTTGTCCGCTCCACAACGATTACCGCACTAATAACCCGACTTGTAGCCGTAAGGTATAATAACATGGGTTCTTCGTCTTTTGGAGATGCCAAGATGGGAGCGTTCATCAAGGTTTCCTTCAACTGGGCCAACGCTGCATCAGCCTCTTCTGTCCATTCGAACTTGTCGGATTTCTTCAGCAGCTTGTAGAGTGGTAAGGCTTTATCCCCCAGCCGACTGATAAATCTGCTGACGGCTGCAGCGGAACCCGTCAATCTTTGAACATCTTTTACACATGTAGGTTTTGAGATGTTCAAGATTGCCTTGATCTTTTCCGGGTTAACTTCTATTCCTCTGTGGGAAACAATGAAACCCAGAAGTTTTCCTGAGGGAACCCCGAATACGCACTTAGATGGATTCAACTTCATCTTGTAAGTGCGCAAGTTTTCGAAAGTTTCTCGCAAATCCTCAAGGAGTGTATCTTTTTCCTTGGTTACGACAGCGATATCGTCCACGTAAACATGAACGTTTCTGCCAATTTGACTATGCAAACAGCGTTGCATGCAACGCTGGTAGGTTGCACCTGCGTTCTTCAGGCCAAAAGGCATGGTTATGTAATAGTACGTCCCATACGGGGTTATAAAAGAAGTCTTGATTTGATCTTCCTTTTTCATGCGTATTTGGTGGTACCCGGAGTATGCATCCAAAAAGCATAAAAGCTCGGAGCCTGCAGTGGCATCTATTATTTGATCGATTCGCGGTAACGCGAACCTATCTTTCGGACACAACTTGTTCAATCCTGTGTAATCTATACACATTCTAAGAGCAGTTGTGTCTTTCTTCGGTACTAGGACCGGATTTGCGGACCAATCAGTATGGATTACTTCCTTGATGAAATCCGCTGCTAAAAGCCGGATAATTTCCTTGCCAATAGCCTTCCGTCTTCTTCCGTCAAAACGACGGAGACCTTGTTTGACGGGTTTTGATCCGGGAATAACCTTGAGTTGGTGCTCAGCAAGTTCCCTGGGTACGCCTGGCATGTCAGCTGGACACCAGGCAAAAATATCCCAGTTCTCACGGAGGAACTTGATGAGCTCGCCTTCCTATTTGTCGGTCATCCCAGTCCCTACGACGACAAATTTTGTCGGATCTTTGGGATCTAGGATTACCTTTCTTGTATTCTCGGACGCCTTGAAACTATCTGTTGGCTTCCGAGTTTCTTTTCCTGCCGGCATTTCTTTCGGCGATACCTCCTTGGCTAATTCCTTCAGTTCCTCCTTTGCTATAACTCTCTGAGCGCAAAGGGCGTTTTCTTTCTCCAACTCGTTTGCCAGCTTGAAATCACCGGCTATGGTGATTACTCCTCCTTTGGGTCCTGGCATTTTCAGCTTGTTGTAGATATAACAGGATCTTGCCATGAATTTGGCGAAAGCTGGACGTCCGAGTATTGCGTGATACACGCTTTCGAACGGCACTACTTCGAAGGATACTTTTTCCTGTCGGAAGTGATCTTTATCTCCGAAGGTGACATCTAGGGAAATTTCTCCTAGGGATCGTGCTTGCCTGCCAGGAACAATGCCATGGAAGCGTATATTGCTGTAGTTGAGCTGGGACTCGGAGATCTTCAAGTGCTTCAGTGTATCCAGGTACATTATATTAATGCTGGATCCTCCGTCCATCAGCACTCTTCTTAGCCTAGTATTTTGAACAATAGGGCTTACAACAAGAGCTTGTGTGCCGGGTTCAGGGATATTTCCGGGATGATCAGACTGATCCCAGATTATCGGTGTGTTGGAGTACTTCAAGAATTTCGGAGTTGCCGGAACAACCGCGTTTATTTCTCGAAGTGTTCTTTTGGCCACCTTTGCTGACGGGGTTGCTAAGAAAGTTAGCATTGCTTCCCCGTCAACTCTCGGAAATTTGGGTTCGCCCTTTCGCTGTTGTTCCTGGATTTTGTCGTCAGTGTCCGATTCACTGTCTTCTTTTTCAGCTTTTGGCTTTTGCTTGGCAGGTTTCCTTTTGGAACCCTTCCCTTTATTTCCGGATCCTGCATTGCCTTTCATATGCTTGTTTAGCCGGCATTGCGCGTTTGTGTGGGTTGGTTTCCCAAATTGCGAGTGGTGGACGCAGGGTTCCGACTTAATTCTCTCCCATTCTTCGGGAGTGTAATTGATTGGATCTGGACTGCGGCTTTTCCACTTATTCACCTTTTCTCCTCCAAAGGCTATGTTGACCTCCTTGGGCTTTGTCGTTGACTCTGGAGTTCCTTTTTTGTCAGAACGAGGGGTCTTCTTGGCGAGTATTAGTGACTCAATATTGCCTCCTCTTGCTCTGATATCATCTTCGGCTGCAGCATGCTCATTAGCGGTTGTAAGCATAGATCCGAGATCTTTGTGCTGTTTAGAACCAACCATGAATGGTACGAGTCCGGGTTTTAGGCCATTGACGAAATCATGCATTGCTTGTACGTCAGTTACTCCAGAACAACTATTCTTCATTGCAGTCCATCTGGAGATGAAATCCACGTATGGTTCGTCCTCAAATTGGGTGCAACGGTTCAGCTGGTTGATGCTATTTGGGCGTTTGGATGTTCCCCGAAAATGCTGAGTGAATACTCTAGACATATCATCCCAGCTGTCGACAGTTCTTGATGGTAAACCATTAATCCAATCTCTGGCTCCGTCTAGCAACATTAGGGGAAGAAACTTGACAGCTTCCAGGTCTGTCCCATTGTTGATTTGGACGGCTGTATAATAATCTGAGAGCCAGGTATCCGGGTTTGTACTGCCGGTATATTTTTTGTAGGTTGTACCAACTTTGGCGAAGCCAGAATGCAGGGTTATCCTTCGGATCCTGTCAGTAAAACACTTAGGACCAAAGTATAGATCATCCTTTTCTGCTCTATCAATGTGTGCATAATATCTCCCGGCTGAATGGACAGAAGGGGATCTGCTCCTTTCTTTTCCATTGTTGCGCGGACGCGCTTTTCCGAGGTTATCTCTATCTCTTCCGTGTTCACGTCCTTTAGGCGGAGTTCTGCTTCTATGCCTTTCCTTATCCTTAGGAGGTGTCCGGGATCTTTCACGTATGTGAGGTATATCATATCTTCCAGCTTTTTCAGCTGGGTTTCTCGGAGGTGGCATTATTTTGCCGTCATTCCGGTGTTTGTCTTCCCGATCGTGTGGTTTATATCCATCTTTCGGGAGATGAGGTCCGATTCTAGACGTTGCGTCCCGGTTGTCTGGGTTTTTCCTGTCTTTTCTCGGATCCTCTTTTTTATCCGAATCTCGGGGTTCTTCCGGTCCAGGTGCTCCAGCAGCGCAAGTAGCTGTTTTGCAGAGGGCGGAATTATCATGCAGCCTCCCTGATCGTTCTTGGCCTCGCTGTTGCTGCTGTAATGCTTTTCCTAGGAAAGCATACACCCCTTGGAGTTTTTCCCCGTTGGAGTACAGATCGTTGTTTAGGATGGCGAACGCTGCTTCCGCGTTTTCCGCTACGGTTTTGTATATTGGTTCGCCCTTGGCATCTTTGACGTTTAACTGCTTTTGCCAAGATGGGTTATAGAACCTTTCTTTTGGCGGCAGTTCTTCCGGTTTTGCGATTCCGGGTAACCTAGTAGGTTTTAACGCGGATCTATGCTTTCTCTCGTACTCCTCTATTTCTTCCTTCATGACTTTGATGTCATTATGGGTTTGTTGGAGATGTTCCCGAGATCTAAGCAGATGTTGCTGTTGCCGTTGGAAAGCTTGTCTCCTGGCTTCCAGCATCTCAGGGGGTTCATCTGGTGTTTGTAATAGCTCTTGCTCTTCCTGTTCCGTCATTGGCGGAGCAGTGATTTCCTTAGATTTCTTTTCCGCTGGCTTTGTGCCGCTAACATCTCCAACTTCCAGGTTTTCATCGGCGAGATCTGCTGATTTTTTCTTCCGGAGTTTGTATTGGAGTTTTTTAGAAGCACGGTGCTTTTTCTTGGAAGAGGGAGGTTTTTTGACAGGTTCATCTTCTGTCATCTCCTTAACATTGGGGAATATCGGAGAAGTTTCTCCGTCTTCTCTCTCTTCCACCGGCGGAGGGGTTTTAGGGCTTTCCTGGCTGTCGGCACCCGTTGTATCAGCTGGTTTTGCCATTAGCACTTCATGGAATCCCTCTTGAAAGGACTTAACCTTTCTTACGAAGGCATCCTCGTCTTCGTCTTCGGAGTCGAAGTTATCCGATCCGGTTTCCGACTCCAACCTCGCCTCAATGGCGGCAAGCACGGACTCTGCTTCCGAGTTCATCGTCTGGTTGACGGATGTCGGATCTTCCGTCTCTGTGACGGGTATTTGTTCTTCCGTCTCTATGACGGGTAGGTTGTTGTCTGCCTCTTGCACGGGATTTCCGTCATCCGTGTATTCAGCGATTTCGGATTGCACCATGCCGATAAAGTGTGTATCACTTTTTTGTCGGCGATCTGAGCAGAATCCGGCATCATAGTCGTCTTCGACTGGGTATAGGGCGGGTGGGATAAATTTGCTTCCACCGCAAAACCCCATTGCCTCTGCAGTTAGTCCGATAAAGATGTTAGCAGATCCGATCGGTAACACGCAGGCACTTACCAGGTGGTTTTGCGCCGGTATATAGGATCCGTTGTCGAGGAAGCGGCCGACGTCGTCGTCGAACTCCAAGCTTCCGACAGTGATCGATCTTCCAACTCCGCCAAGTATCCCAGATCGGAATTTCACGCCTGACGTCGTTTGCCCCACGGTGGGCGCCAACTGTCGAGACATCGTAGTAGTTTTCATAGACGGGGGTGCCATGAGACTACGGTAGAGACGTGGGGTAACGGGATAGCGTAGTAACACAGAACACGGGATTTTACCCAGGTTCGGTACGTCGCGACAGTACGGCGTACCTACTCCTGCACTTCTCACTAATTGGGACTAAAGCCCGTTTATCAGGGTTACAATGTGAGGATGTAGATCTAGCTTCTCGGCGAGGATGAGCTTCTCGGCGAGTTGCGTAGAGCTTGAACTTGTGTCTAACTTCACTTGTGCCTGTTTAATCTATCTCCCGTCCGGCTTTATATAATAGCCGGATTAGGGCTTACAGAATAAGAAACCTAGAAGACTACGTTTAACTTGTAACTTGGAAAGCAAGGAATCCGTCTTCTCCTCCAAGCCAGATCACGCGGGCCGTGATCCGGGTTCTTCTAGAATCCGGCTTCTGCGCGTCGGACTACTGGGCCGCCCAATGGACCTAAGCCCATTACCATGTAGGCCACCCTGGTAGTCCGGCTCTTTGTCTACCATCTTCTATACCCCTATTCAGTATATATCCGACACATTGTTTCCACAAAATTTCTCCATCTCTCCTATGGACATGTTGGTTCCATTGTCTGTGATTATGCTGTGGGGGTATCCAAACCGATGTATGATCTTCTTCAGAAATTTCACAGCTGTGGCCGCCTCACAATTTGTAACAGGCATGAACTCAACCCATTTTGTGAACTTATCAATAGCCACTAGCAGATGGGTCTTTTTGCATGGAGACATGTGGAAAGGACCTACCATATCCATACCCCAAACAGCAAACGGCCAAGCCAAGGGAATCGTCCGCAACTCCATAGCCGGCACATGAGTTTGCCGAGCATACCTTTGACACCCATCACATCTTGCTACTAAGCGCTCTGCATCTACTATAGCCGTGAGCCAAAAGAAACCGTGCCGATATGCCTTGGCCACAAGAGATCTCGTGAAGGCATGGTGTCCGCAATCACCTTCGTGGATCTCCTTCAATATTTGACGGCCTTCTTCTGGGGCTACGTAGCGTAGAAAGACTCCTGCAGCGCTTCTCTTATAAAGTTCTCCGTTAATGATAGAGTAACCCTTTGCTGGTCTCAATATTTGTCGGGCTAAAACCTCCTGTTGTGGTAACTCGCCCCGTAGCAGAAACGCTAGGAATGGTTCTGTCCATTCCGGGATAGCACGTACTGCAGCTACTAACTCCAAATCCGGGTCTTGGTGAGCCAGGTCTTCTTCAGATTCGGTTCTGACAGAGGGCCGCCATAACTCGTCCAGAAAGACATTAGGCGGAACCGGCTCTCTGCGTGAACCGAGTCTGGCCAGCGCATCTGCTGCCTCGTTTTTTCGCCTATCAATGTGCTCCACCTGATACCCAGAAAAAGACCCGGCTACCTTGTCCACCTCTCTGCGATATGCTGCCATGGTTGCATCCTTTCTGTCCCATGTTCCCGAGACCTGCTGTACCACGAGATCCGAGTCTCCGTAGCATCTTATCCTCTTGATGTTCATTTCCTTTGCTACTCGTAGTCCATGTAACAGGGCCTCATACTCGGCCATGTTGTTAGAGCAATCGAAGTGAATTTGTAACGCATAACTCAGCTTGTCTCCTTTTGGTGATGTAAGTACCACCCCAGCTCCTGACCCCTCGTACTGCTTGGAACCATCAAAATGCATCACCCAAGACTCTGAACTTAGCATCGTTATTGACAGGGGGATGATAACCCGGTAGGCCAAACTCCAAGGAGTAACCCGGCCCAAAGGACGCTGCACAGGATCCGGCTAAGGATAAGGAAACTAGTGGAGGGCCCAAGTTTGTAGGCCCGGTAACCCGGATTGTGGGTTACTGTAAAGGAAAGTTAGGGTTTGTGCGCCGTGTCCGGGTAGGATCCAGGGTGCGCCTTGGAGGGTAAGCCAGGGGGTACGGGTGCTTTATAAACCGACCCCCAGGCCTAGTTTAGACAGAGATCTAAGAACCCTAGCAATATCGCTTGATATCGAGCATCTAGTGTAGTCCCAGAGTTGAGTTGTTATATCAAGATCGGAGACTCGGCGACTTTGATTGCCGGTTACCAGATCAAATTGCACCATGTTTTCCTCTGAGCTAAACCCTCTCCCAAACGCCTGTGTCGTCTTGCCCCAAGATCAGTTACCCCCGGTAACGTCTGCCGTGATTATCCCACGACAGTTGGCGCCCACCGTGGGGCCTGCGTCCAAAGGTGTTTACATCACGGAGAAGCTCGGAAGAGCATGGAGAGTCTTGTCGTCGGCGAAATCTACATCGACCACAAAGGAGAAAAGATGGTGGACGATTCCGGCTGGGGGCCAGAGTCGGATCACCTCGAGTCCGGATCTATGGTGACGATCGGCCGGATCAACATCTTCATCGGTATGGTACGAACGCCTAATTTAAAAGGACAATATCATGTGCATACTACAGGAACTTCTAGCAGGAACAAAGAGACATTAAAGCAAGCGGCAAAACTCGGTTTCGTCGGCCGCGCCGGGATACCTTAGATGGGCGGAACAAGAGGTAACGTGGAGTAGAAGAGATCATCCGGAAAAAGTAGAGCGTCCAGGAGTCTTGGCATTGGTGGTCGCTCCACAGGTTAATGGTTACGAACTGAAGAGGGTCCTGATGGACGGTGGAAGTAGCATCAACATCCTTTATTGGGAAACCTTCTTACGGATGAG